>RJWJ010000732.1:0-183243 GCA_004363605.1 Indri indri
GGGCGAGTGCCGTGGCATCAGCCTAGCTCACAGCAACCTCAAACTCCTGGGCTTAAGCGATCCTCCTGTCTCAGCCTCCCGAGTAGCTGGGACTATAGGCATGCACCACCATGCCCGGCTAATTTTTTCTATATATATTTTTAGCCGTCCAATTAATTTCTTTCTATTTTTGGTAGAGATGGGGTCTCACTCTTGCTCAGGCTGGTCTCGAACTCCTGAGCTCGAACAATCCGCCCGCCTCGGCCTCCCAGAGTGCTAGGATTACAGCCATGAGCCACCGCACCCGGCCCAGGTCAGCTTTTTTGAGAAACCTGGGCGTCTACACCCATTTGTGATTTGTGTCTTTGTTCCTATCGCTGTGCAGACTTTTAGAACAGATTGTGTTTATAATTTGCCGATATGCCTCATATGAATTTGCCTTTAGTTTGAGTACACACGGATAATTCACATGTAAAGTACTACTCTGGGAAGCTCAGTTTACACTCTGTGGCTGCTATGAAAATCCAGGGGCTTGTTTCATTAGTGATGGAACCATAGAGCTGAGGGTCCTTGGGAACTCTGATGCTGTCAACCAACTTTCTCATAGAAAGAAATGTTTCGAACAACACAAAGTCTGCTTTCCATACACCTGGATAGCTGCAGGCTCTTAGCTATTAATGGCTCATTTTCAGTAAGTAACTTTTAGGAAACCAGGCAACATAGATTTATTTTTGTTTAAACAAATAGCTCCGAAATGGTAAGTTCCAAAATCCCCTGCATCTTTAAATAATGCTTATGCTGAAATGAGCATTTCTTTGTCCTCCTCTGTTTCTTTGTTCTACTCTCTTATTTTACTGTTTTGGCAACTTGGTACTTATTTTGTTGTTTCCCGTTTTCTACCCTAGGGATAAACTCTTTATTACTTTCTAAAATCTTTGTTCCATTAATCACCCAATTTCCATTTCATCACTCAACACCTTCCCTTTTCCTCTACTTTTCTTCCCTCTGGCTTTATTCTACCCACCTGCTCCTTCCAGGAAATTAGGCAGCTTAGGAGCTTCAAAGAATTTCTTAAATGTATTTACAACTTTTATGAGAGCGCATTCTTTTTGGGCCTGCTTCCTTATGTTTGGAAGAGGCCTGTTCACATGGCACAGATGTTCACAGGGGCCTAGGAGAGTAGACTAGTGAAGGAGAAATCTCAGCATAGTTACATAGTTTAACACTTTAGCAAATAGTCTTCAACGTCTATTAGACTGACAAAGTTTTTTAAAAAGGAAGAGGAAGAAAAAAGTTCCTTTGAAGATCTGTGTTGTTCCTCTGTGGTTTGACACATGCTAGTCCTTGGAATGTTCTGGCTTTTTTTTTCCCCTGCTTTTCATCCCACTTGAGCCTCAAGTAAACAAGTAAACATTTGACAATAGTCACTATGCTAAACTCAAACACAGAGGCCTCAAATTACTGTACTAAAGTGGAATAGAAAGGAGAGAGAGAGAGAGAACCACACTCCTGTATGTCCTTCACCTGATTTCTTATTCTTACAACTCGGAGTAGAACCATTGCATTGTATCCAACCGAATGCACAAAATTGCTCATCTGAACCAAGTTCCAGAGTGCTCGTTTGCTTTAAAGCAAACAAACAGAAAGCCATAGTGACATTCCTGAAGGCATGCCTCCAAGTTCTTAATGTAATTACGGCTTGGTTTCTGAGATGTAATTAATTAGATAAAAAGAGATCAAGCATGATCCAAAAGGATACAGGAGATTTTCTAAATGGGAGTGACTGTGGGCTTCAGAGCCATGAAAAGAAGTCACTAGATCCAGGGACACAAACATCTCCATTAGCCCATCGTCGTGGGTGGAAAACCTCCTGAAGGCAAGAACCCCTGAAAGTGACTTACAGGAAGGCTAGTTGGAGGGATAACAGATTTTTTTCCTCTGGTCTGTAGGATGTTTTCTTACTTTATTTCCCAAATAGTCTTTCTCTACCTGGGCTTGTCTGCTTTAACCGACATCAAAGCTACTGTGTTGAAAATTTTTTCAGATTCTTGATGAAGCCTTCAGCCTGACATACTTTGTCCATTGCTACTGCTGAATTCGATTTCATTCTGATAGCTGACCACCAAGTCAGGCCCCATTTTGTCTGGGAACTTCTTTGATTCAGAAAAAAGTACCTTATCTGGCAACCTCATCTTTTTGTAGCTCCTTTTTGCACGTATCTTTTAACAGGTTTCAAGAGGAGTGAAAAGAAAATCTTTACAAATTTCTTGTGTGTGTGTGTATGTGTGTATATATATATATTTAAGCTGGGAGAATTGTGAAGTCATGAAAGTACAGAAAGCTCCAGATTAATGTAGCTCTTGAGCTTCATAGCTATTGAAAATATGTCCCTCTCTTCATCTCTCGTTTCACCCCCCAGGCATATACTTCATGCTCTTCTAGGCAGCAGGGAGTAAATAGTGATGTTTGCCAGAAACAAAGGACATCGGAAAAGGGAAATAAATGAATATCAATGAATTTTCTAGTCATAGCTGAAGAATCATGGAATCTCATTGCTGGAAACGATCATAAAAATTGTAAACTGAGGCCGGGCGCGGTGGCTCACGCCTGTAATCCTAGCAGGATCGTCCTGAGCTCAGGAGTTCGAGACCAGCCTGAGCAAGAGCGAGACCCTGTCTCTACCAAAAATAGAAAGAAATTAATTGGACAGCTGAAAATATATATAGAAAAAATTAGCCAGGCATGGTGGCGCATGCCTGTAGTCCCAGCTACTCGGGAGGCTGAGGCAGAAGGATTGCTCGAGCCCAGGAATTTGAGGTTGCTGTGAGCTAGGCTGATGCCACGGCACTCGCCCCAAGCCAGAGTGAGACTCTGTCTCCAAAAAAAAAAAAAAAAATTGTAAACTGTGTGTCTGGCCATTTGTCCCCTTCCAAGGAGGGAACACAAATTCCCACAGCAGAAGTTCTCATCATCGATGGGGGTATGGGGCTTAAGTCAGAATTTGGAAAGTCATGCTGGGTGTGGGTATTGTGTCAAAAAACAACAACAACAACAAAACAACAGAACAAAAACACACACTGCCCTTGGCCTAGCCTTTCTCTTCTGCCCTCCTTGCCCCTCTCCTGCCCCTCCTCAAATAACTGGTTTAGACCAATCTTCTCATTTTACAGATAAGAAAACTGAGGTCTATAGAGATGTCATGGGCCTTACAAAGGTCATTAGACCTTGAGAAATACATTTTTCCCCTTGTTTTATTAGGCATTCCTTGTCTCAGAAAGAAAACTATGAAAGAAATCAGGCTACTTTTGCTGTTGAGACAAGAACGATATTTAAACAATAAGTATCTTTTTTTCTCAAATGAAAATTAACTCATGTTATAACCCTGCTGCGAATTAGTGATAAAATTTAGCCATCCCGTACTTGAAAAGGCCTTGCTGATTTAAGCTGCCCATCTCCTGTGATGTCATCATAACATTCATCATCTCCTCTTTTCTCTTTCTCCCTTTTCTGTTTCATTTTTTTGCCATGCTGAACTTTATATTTGTGAAGACACTTAAAGAGGGATTATTCCTAAAAATCTGCTATACCGTCAAAGTAGCGCATTTATATTTTAGACTTAAAAAGTGAAAAGCCTGTAAATAGAAGGCAAGATGAATTTTTAGAATCACAGAACCATATTTCAAAAGCACTAGAGGAGATTGCTGTTTGAAAGAACACTGTAATGAGTTTTATGGGAAAGTGAGTAATTAATATCATATTTGTTTGGAAAGTTCATGATAGCCACAATTCAGTGATTTGACGACTTCAGACGACCTCAGCTATTCAGAAACAGTTTCTAAGGGGAGAGTGGATCAAAGAGCAAAATCTGAAAGTGGGTCCAGGAAAGCACATTTAATTCCAGAAATAATAACAAGGCAGGAGAAACAAAGCAAAAAGCTCCTTTTTTAAATTTTTATTTATTTTTTTGCTCTCTGAACCTTGAAAGACTTCCAGAGTTCTGGAAAAACTATAGGCCTCACATTTTTTTAGCTTAAATTTAAAGAGTTTCAAAGAACATAATTTCTGGTATATTATAAATGTTGACATTTTAAAATTAAATGGTTAAATAATTTTATAAGTATGTCCATTGGGAATCTAAATATTTGATTTGATTCTCACTATTGTCTATTTCAAAATATAAAAACAAGTTATTGGTTGAAAATCATACACTATTCCTTCTCTCTTTCAACTCATATTTCATTTACTTGTCTCATAGAATTTTATCAATGTAATATGCTTAAAAGATTTTATTGGTCATCTTATAGTGTCAGAACATTAAAATTAAAAAAAATTTGAATTAATAATCCTCTAAGTTTAAACAATTACATATGGATTGAATTTTTATTACTATTATTATTAGCATAAGACTGATAAAAACCAAAAATATATAACAAATATTGATAATCATTAAATATAAAAATTAAATTTATTGGAACTTTATGAATGAGATGGTCGGGGCTGTTTTTTGAAAAATTGGTTCCTATATCAAGTCAAATATTTGTTTCAGGAACAATACAGGACTTAGCACAATTCCAATTTTTGATTTTTCTAGATGTAAGCATTGAGAAGTCTTTCTCACATAAATATGTAGATGAGATTGGAGGGATTTTTATGTCATGGAATTTTTAAAAACTCCTTACCAGTTTTATGCCAAAAATCACATAGCGATTTCTCATCAAGTTATTTTTCATGATTCATCCTCTGACAACTCAATTAATTCTCCTTCAATTTTGTTGAGAGGAAAAACTGACTTAAAAAAGGATTTGTTACTCACTTAAGACATTCACTTGTCTCTGTTTCTAGGAAGTACCCCCAAATCTTACCAAAGCTTCTCAAATGCCCTTTCCTTATCTCTGTTCTTTCTCTTAGAGGCACTACATTGAACCTGATATACTTAGAGGTGGAAAAACAGAAATATTCCAAATTTCGAATTATATCTTTGCAAATATAATTTTTCATTTTTGGACAAGATTATTTTGTTTATCACATGCTTTAAATGTACGTCATCAAAACCTTGGAGCTGCAGATTTAACTCATTAGATTTATGGAAAATGTCCACCATATAATCTATTTTGAAAAACTTATTTTCTGAGTCAGTCAGCTAAATCAGGCTTCCTTTCTTTCAGATTGAATTCTTTCATTCAGGTAAACTTCCTCATGGCTGTCAAATGACAGTCATTTAATTTCCTAGTTATCCATCTAAAATGGATTGCTAGGTACGTGGAGGAGGCTTGCCATGAGTCTGCCCCTGAGAGAAATAAGGCATTGCCAATGTTGGTATTTCTTACAGATTCCCTTTTTGCTTGCTCTCATGGGACTTTTTCTCAGGAGCAATGTATTCTTTGACAATGGCTGCAGATGAAAAGGCAAGGTCTTTAAACAGAAATTGTCATCCCATGACTCCTCGAGTGCAGATACGTTTTCGGACAGATCAATTTTAGGAAAAAAATTGAGGATCTGGAAATTGATTCTTTTAAAAATATCTGATTCTGTGAACTCTGGTTGGAAGACCACTGTAGAAAGTAGAAGAATGAAGACACATAACAAGCTAAGAGAGGGCCATTTAGTGTATCGATGATTAGTTTTAACCCCCTTCATATAGCCTGGGTATTTCAATGACTAACATTCATATTGGTGATATGGATTCATCGAGAATTTACGAGGAATAGTTTCTGCCTAAAACAACATTTCAGATCAATTTCCGTGCAAGAGTGAGCTAAAAATAAAAGCAAACTCTTTGATACTGAAAGTGGTTAATCTTTGGAATCTGTGTCTTTTGCACCTAGTTCCCACAATGAAATATTTTCTAACTTGTCATAAATAGGAACTTCAGGATCAGTTTTCTGAAATTCTATAACCACAATTGTAAAGTATTTGGAAAATTCTTTAAGCTTAGTATACGAAAACTTCTATAATCTAAATTTAAGAACTGATAAATAAGCCATGCCTGTAATTTTCTGGTTGTTCAATAGTCTGTTACTTTAAGATTTCTACCTTGGAGAGAGAAAGGAAGCATTAGAAGAAGCATTTCTTTCGTACTTAAAGAAAACAGAAATTCTTCATGTTAGAACATGTGAATTAAAATGATTTTCTAAGAATTTGTCGTTAACACATCATTATACAAATAATGTATCATTATACCATTACTTTACATACACTAAGAGTTCAGTGGAATTAAGATTATATATTTTAATATTAAGATTATAGTGATATTATATTTAATATTAAGATTAACATTTTAATTAAGATTATCTATTTTTTTTTGAGACAGAGTCTCACTCTTTTTGCCCGGGCTAGAGTGCCGTGGCATCAGCCTAGCTCACAGTAACCTCAAACTCCTGAGGTCAAGCAGTCCTCCTGCCTCAGCCTCCCGAGTAGCTGGGACTGCAGGCATGCGCCACCATGCCCGGCTAATTTTTTCTACATATTTTTAGTTGTCAGACTAATTTCTTTCTATTTTTAGTAGAGACAGGGTCTTGCTCTTGCTCAGGCTGGTCACGAACTCCTGAGCTCAAACAATTTGCCCGCCTGGGCCTCCCAGAGTGCCAGGATTATAGGCGTGAGCCACCGCGCCCGGCCCTGTCAGCTCCTTCTTATATTATCTACTTCTTCCTTCACAATTCTGCTACCATGAGAAATATTCCAGTAGATCTTAGAACCAATTTGCTTATTTTGTGTGCTATTAAACTATACTATAAGAAATATCATAAAGGACTTCAAAAACTTCGCTTATGGTACTGACAGGACTGAATGAAAGCTTGTGTTCTAAGACAAGTTATTGCACAGGCATTTGCCCAGTGTCTTCCTTGGCCATTAGATAGAGCACAATATCAAGCTTGATCCCCTTTGTGTAGCCCAGATTGACCAAGCTGCAGGCAAACCCAGATGCTATGTGGCTGTGCATGATACTTAACCTTTCTAAACATTAGTTTTTTCATCTGTAAAATGGGAATGGTAATAGTACTTATTACATACAATTGCTGAGTTATATAAATGATTGAAGGCATGTACAGATTTTGTAAAAGCTTAAATTTTTTTTGAGACAGCATCTTGCTCTATCACCCAGTGGTGCAATCACAGTTCAATGTAACCTCAAATGCCAGGGCTCATGCAATCTCCTGCCTCAGCCTTCCAAAGTGCTGGAATTACAGGCATGTGCCATCATGCCCAGCCAGAACTTAATATCATTAGCCATAATGTTTATTAGTGGGCCTGAAATAATAGCCTGAGTCAAAAATATAGACTAATGGACTAATACTGGATCAGTTGAGTGAAATGTGTTTTCAGTTTGATGTAAGTTTAAGATTACCCCAAATCCAATAAATTCAATTAATTGTTTACCATTTACTTTTCTAAGAAATGAAGTATAGGAACTCTTTGTTACTGAGTATATTAATAGTATGGACATTCTGGGTAATAATTTAAGATATGCCCAGAGATAGCATGATTCAGGTGATGTGATTATTCCTGGAAACACTGAGGCTTGATGTAAATTACCACCTCTTTCTAGTTTCACGTTACCACTTATATAGATGAAACTGCTGGCTGTATAAAAGATTTGTTAATGTAAATTTTCTGCACCAATGACTATTAGGGTAGGTCTAAGATATCACCTTGTCACAGAATTACCTCCAAAATAGAAAGGAGATCTTCAAGTTCTTTTCATTATTTCCTAAAGGATATTAGTTACCACACTGACTATGAAAAGGCTAACCAACTATTGCATTTTCCTATCTTTGTCAAGGATTGAATTAATTCTGTGTCTTAATTTTGGTCATTTGTTGATCAGAAGTTCCATCGGTTTATATATCTTTCTCAATAACATCCAAAATGAAATTAATTAGTAACCTCATATAGATAAAATATTTTAAAACATGTGCTCCGTTGTCAAATGATACTAAGAGGAATCCTTGATAGTGATATTATTGAGAACTACTTCTTTGGGTAGGTTGATTTAGGAGCAGTGGGGCAGGGGTAGGCTCTAATATTCATACGTAGTCCCTATATAATGACTCTATTATATTAATTTGGTCTATATTATAGGCACATGATTCTACAGCAATCAATTAAAAAAATGAATTGGCTTTTACCACGGCAAAAATTTAATTACCATTTGGCCAATTGGTTAAATTTAAGACTCCTATTTCTATTTTTGTTTGAGACAGAGTCTCACTCTGTTGCCCAGGCTAGAGTGCCGTGGCATCGGCGTAGCTCACAGCAACCTCAGACTCTTGGGCTCAAGCAATCCTCCTGCCTCAGCCTCCCGGGTAGCTAGGACTACAGGCATGTGCCACCATGCCCAGCTAATTAAGACTCCTATTTCTTAAGACCAGATTTTATATACAGTAGTGGAGGAAAGCACTTTAGCATTTCAGGGAAGAAAGCACAAAAATAAGGAGTAAGGACGAGTTAGGGAACCCATGAGAAAGAGAGCCAGAGCACACACTGTACAGTTTTCTGATGCTGAGTGAAGGCCCTGCCCATGCCCATGTTGCTCACTCCTTCCTTCGTGGGTGTCAGCCACTGTTTTGCAGGAGAGACAATGGGACCCTGCCTATCTACCACCTCATAAACTGGGTCAGAGTTTGTGTTTTGTCTGATTGGCTGTCTCCTCATTCTTCAGAGGGCTCAATAAAATATATTAAATATGATTGATGAGTAAAATTACTGAGGAAAGAAACACTATTATTGGGCAACATTTGTTAGGAATTTCAGAGTAGTAAAGCAGAGTTTAGAAGTGAGACCATGTGAAATATTGAGTTGCTGTATCAGATTGTGGAATTAATTTACTGAGGTTAGCTGCCAGTTTTCTGCAAAAAAAAAAAAAAAAAAAAAAGTCCAAATTAGTTAGATTATTTTAGTAATTATTATTTAACATGTGCTAAGTGCCCACAGCATGTTGATGCCTTCACACAATATCAGAATGCAGTATGGAAGGAACTGAACTTGCTATTGGATTTAATTAATCTCTCAAGTTAATTGCCAATATGGGCCACATTTCTTACGTGAGTAAAATTGGAGTGTGAGAAAAGATAATGTCCCTTCCTCATTAAGCTGTCCACGTTAGATTTACAGGGTGACAGTGAGGCCTATTCAGGCTGAGTTTTGATAGCTTTCATTACTGACAGCACAGAGTAAGTGGTGATCTGTTCTTTCATTATGAGACTCAACCCAATAGCTATTGCACAAACACAACCATCTCTATCTGGGAGGCTTCAAAGAGCTGTTTGTGGTTTGATGCTCAGCTTGTCATTTTTTTTTTCCTGCTAGCCCCAGACTCCTTTTGTTCTTCCAATGCGGGGAGAATTGCAGTACAGGGCCTTGCCTGACACCTGCCAAGAAGGGCAGCTCTTGCCAACTCCAGCCTTCCCCGGAGTAGGAATCAGTTAGTGACTTCTACAAATGATGTGGGTTTGTAGATCTTAGGAACTTCTCTCACACAGGTACATAACTGGCATGTGAATCCCCCCCGCCCCGCCCCCATCCCCAACTTGTGCTTATAAAGCGCCATGGACAGGGCCTTTTAAAATGGATGAGATATTGTTGATTACCTGCAAGAACTGGAAGATATTTGCGTGTCTGTATTTTCTTCAATGTTTATTTCTATAGGGTCTTAGGTTGGCTTTCCTAGAATGAGACATTGGTGTGCAGGTGATTATTAAGGGAGGGTCTTGGCAGAAACCAGGAAGTGATGGAACTAGGATGGCAAGGGGAAAGAATCTACCACGGATGTGCTTTCAGATGAAATTAGCCTGAACACATGGGGAGTCTCTGGAGCATGAATCATACCACAGAGTCAGTCCTGCCTTAAGGCAAGGGGATAGGCTTTTGTACCTTCCCTTCCCACTATTCAGTCATTAGTTATGGGCGCTGGGTGGAAGGAAAGTTTGCTGGTATATCCTAGGCACCTCTGGGTGAGGTGGCTCTGGTCACCCAAGGACAACCCTTTTGGGAAGATTGGCAGCAATATCTGTGGGAAGGAATGGGAAACCAAACTGGTAAAATGGATCCTCCCAGGGGTCTGGGTGGGGCATCAACAGCCTCTGAAGTATAGGGAACACATTCTATAGTGGCATGGAGCATTTGCATTCAAGTTACAAAATTGTATGGCTGAGTAAGAATGCATCGTAACTGTTCACTGCTAAATTCATGCTGTGATTCAGTCTTTAATAGGAGATCAAGAACTGAAGGGAAAGATGAAAATCACATAGTACATTTTTCAGTTTTATGGAAGATGAAGTTGTAGTTCTCAAATAGATCTTTACCTGAGAAAAAGAATATTAAATTTCTTAACCCCACTGAACCTAATTAATCTATCGCTCCTCCATTGATTTCTAGTAATCTTTCGTTAATGCCTGTAGAGGCAATTAAACATGACAGATGAAAAACCGATTACACTCTCATGCCAAGGAAGGGGTAAGGTATGCAAAGTGTCTGGGGGCTACAAAATACCGCTTCTTGTTACATCAAATGACAGGGTCTAACTTTGTGATGTAAACACATTATTGCAAATGTCAGTGCACAGAGAATTGTTTAGACAGATTGCAAAGATGATTACTAAAGAAGCAAAGCAGCAAAATACAGAACAACAACATCTCATTGATTAAGTTATAATTCATGCTTGTTATCACTTGGAACCATTTCATATAGAGACTTAACTTTTCTATTATAAGCTTTTAAAAAATAAGACAGCAAGATAAAAGAGGCAATGTTTGATATTAAATACATTGATGTAAATCATAAAACATTCTATTCTGTATCTCAGATTGCAAAGGGTATGTTCTGTGTCATCTCTCCTCCTCTCCATCCCCTCTGCCCGCTCCTTCTTTCCTATCGAAAATACCAGTAGCTTAATGTGACACATCAAATTATGAAACTGTCTACCATGTCAGTTCCTGAATTTAGCCACGTATACATTTGTATAGCTAGATATAGTATTTCCTGGAGGGTAAAGATACTTTATTCATTCTGTATTTTATATATTTATGTATGTCTTTTTTACTAAAGCTTGAACTTTGCTAAATTAGTGCTGAAAAATCCAATCTACAGAGAGAATTCATGATGTGTATTTTATCTGAAAGTGTGATACATTTCTTGAAATGCAATTAATCATAAAAAAAATTAGGAATTTTTTCTCCAATCAACCGTTTTTTTTGGGAGGGGGCACCTTTTTTTGATTTTTCCTACGCTTATCTTTTTCAGAAAGGAAACTTAATAAGCACAAAAGTTGGTAATGGCCCATTACATACATTTCAAATGTGAAGTGCCACCCCTAAAATATTTATAACCTTGGATTCACGAAAGATTTTTAATTTCATGATGAATTTTGTCATTTAGCATTTGTTATGGTCATTGACATTGCTGTTTTTATGAGAATAATTTTTAAAAACATACTTGGCTCTTTGTCGAAATGATAAACGAAAGAAATTTCCTTAAACGTAGCGCTTGAGGTTGCCTTCTGAGTCGCCTTTTAGTAGGTTAAACTCTAATCCCTTATTTGGGAGCAGGAATCCATTTTAAAAGGAGATTCAAAATCGAAATAATGCCATTAACCTTGGCCTTTTTCAAGTGAAACTGTTTTACAAACTCTCTTTGCCATTAGCGTATTTACCAAGCCCTTTATTTTCAAATGTGGCTTTAGACAATTTTTAGTGAAAAAAAAAACAACAAAAAAACCTTTGTTGTGAGCAGAGTGGGAACTGCTTTTCCTGTTCTCTACTTTTTTTTTTTTTTTTTTTTTTTGCCCTGGAGCTGTTTTCCTCTGCTGCTTTTCCCCCCTTCACTTGCCCGCTCTTCCCCTTTCACTTCCAGATGTTGAACGGTGTGGATGGGTGGAGTGGGTACCCACACAGCTGGCGGGGAGGAGAGCGGCCGTTCCCACGTCTGGGTCCTTTCCTTGAAGGAAGACTTGCTAAGAGCCCATCCAGGTCTGAACTAACCTCCCCAACAAGTGGCTAAATAGACTTAGCTCTCGCTGTGCTCCAAGCCCTGCTCCAAGTGTTCTAAACACATTCTTCATTAATTCCTCACATCAACTCTAGGCACCACGTTTTATATCATTACTGCATTTCACAGACAGAGAATTGAACTTTAGAGAGGTCACGGCACTACAACACACGGTGTGCTCTGACAAAGCGGCTTCTTGTGACCGAAGGACCAGGATTAACAGAGAGTTATCAGTTTGACTTCAACTACATGGTGATACCCTATTTAAGGAATTCTCGGTGTCAGTTGTAGAAGCTCTTTAGCCCAAAGTTAAAACGAGGTGTTCAGCATCATCACCATCACCATCGTCATTCATCACCACCACTACCACAATCATCATCATCTCTATCACCATAACCATCATTATCATCCTCTTCCTCATCATGTCTACCAGTTACCGACTATCTCTTACATGGCAAGCTCTAAGTTGGATGCTTTACTTTCAGCAAATTTTCCTCTAATCTCCCTCAGCTTGATGCAAGAATTATGTGATGTGCACAGGTAGCCCATCTACATAAAATAGTGGAGAAATCATTGGGTTAGGAATTTGACAGATCTGAGTTCCTAATTATAATCATAAGCAAATTGGGTAACGTATCGGAGCTTCGTTTCATCACCTTTCCCATACCGTAATAATTCCTATCTCATATATTCTCGGGAGAATGAAATGCGAATGACACATGTAGCAAATGCTTCGCAGAATGCTGCAATCATAGTAGCCACCCAGGAAATGCTGGTTCTTCTCCCTCTCTGCTTACCTCTCACGTGGGGAGAAAATGCTGGGAGGCATAGATAATTGCTAAATTGAATTGTATAATGAAAAAGAAAACCCTTATTATATATTTAATAACTTACATTTCTCATTTACTTACTAAGTTTGAGGTATGTTTGAGTGCATAATGTGCCCTGTATCATTTAATTTTCACAGCTGCTCTCTGCGGTAGGCAGCTGGTTGATTTTCTGAATAGTAGGAATTAGGGACTTTATCCTTTTCCACCTGCTGACCTGAATCCACTGAACTTCATCAGTGGATTTTTTGCCTTCTGGTCAATGGGAGAACCCAAGCAAGATATTGGGGGAATGGAGGAGAGTGAGGTCAAGGTATTAGTTGCCTTGGAGCCCTCCCTGTGGGATCACCTTGTTCCTCAGTTGAAGGAGAGGTTGACCTCTCCACTAGACTTTCCCTTTCCAGGGTCTGATCACTGCTCTCTCCCCTTCTACTTTTAGGCTTAGGGATGATAACAGCTCCAGAGTGCCAAACATCCCTTCTGGCTTCCCTATACATTACCCAACGTGTTGTAAATAGTCCCTTTATTAAAATCCTCCCAACCTGTTCTAATTTGCTTGGGCCATCTGTGTCCTGCTTGGATCCTACTGATACAAAAGGAAGGAAACTAGGGAAATTTTTTTTGAAACTGTGTGTTCATACCAGGCACACAGTTTGTTTGGGGTGGCTTGTGTGGATACTGGTAGAGTTGATGGGAGAGCTGAAGACACTCAAGCCATTTTTGCCATTAGCACCGGTAGAATCTATTTTTATCAGTCCCAACTGATGTGAAGGACTTTTGTTTCACCACAGATATACTCTGTGCTCAAGTTCTTTCATCTGCATAATATACATGTGGCTCCAATCCTAGGTTTTACACTCCTTTAGGATAGGGACTCTCATTCATCTCTGTGCCCTCAACACAAGCACAGCACTGTGCTTAGTAGGCACTCAGGACAGCTGTTACTTAGTAATCCATCTGCCCACCCCCAAGGATGAGGATGTACCCCAGTAAGTGCATAAGTACATCAGCAGAGCACATTTTGTTTCCTGATGTTAGCCTCCATAAAACCCAAAACGATATATTGCTGATGTGTTATATTTGTAAACATTACAGAAATGGACATGCCTGACTGATTTCTTTAGCATCTGCTATAGGAGAAGAATTGGATAGATGCCTGGAAGGCACGGGCAATTGTAACTTTTCAGTAGGATGTACTGATCTGGTTTCAATTTGAAATAATAAAGAACATCTTTTTATTCTCTTGTGACTTTTTTGCCTATTAAAATTTGTTCCAAAATGTTCTCAATTACTGGATATTGATATTTCTTACTTTGAAAGCCTGACTACAGATACCCTGGTAATAGTTTTTTACTTTTTAATTAATGATAAGCACTAGAGAAATCAGTATTAGAGCAGTCCTAACTTCAGCTTTTAAGGGACATAAATACAGTGAGGTAGTGAAATCTATATTATAATTGAATATTAGAATTATCAGAGTTTTTTAAATGAAGGCTTTCATCACTAATGTTTCAGTACTTTTAAACGTCAGAAGGATAAAAACTGGTAGTGCTTGGACAATTCAGTGGCTGTGTTTGAAAGTCTGGTTTGTAAAAGAAGAAGAATTCAGGTATCTTTCAAATTAGAATAAGTTTCTTAATGTTATGAAGGAATAACAGTATGGTGTTACCCTTCAGACAGATTTTTTTTCTTTGCAGATTGCAAATGCTATCAATGTGCTGAATTTATAGACAAATGGCATGGGTCCCCTGAGAGAGACACTTTTTGTATACTTGACATGGATTCCTCTTGGGAGAATTTATATACAATAAATTATTTATATGGAAACCTAAGGCCCCTCTGCCAAGCTTTAGTTTTGTTTGTTTGTTTGTATGTTTGTATATCAGTGTAAAATGTCACAAGCAGAGTTGGTCTGTGTTTGATGGGGGAGGATTACAACAAAACCCTTTTCAGCATCACCTTAATGTACCAGACCTGGAGGGAAGGCTCACAACAGAGGTGGGCTACAGTCAAGAAAGAGTTGAAGGACATCCCAGGAACTGGCATAGAGTTTGCTAAGCCATTGAGGAGATTCCAGCCAAGAAACTATTAGAAGTGGCATGGAGGAGGGAATTGGGCCTGGGGGCAGGAGAGGTTATTAGAATTGTGAGCATCTGAGATGGGTTTATAATCCGCTTCCAATGATAGATGCAGATGCTGGGCATGTCACAAAGGAAGAAACACCTAGATTAGAAATTTTTACCCTGAGCAATCGGCATGTCTGATATTTTGTTTAAAAAAACAACTTTAAATTTTGTCACAGAGCTAGTGAGTTAGAATGATAGTTACCAGAGGCTGGGGGTAGGGGAGGGAATGGGGAGATGTTTATCAGAGGGCACAAAGTTTCAGTTAGATAGGAGGAATAAGTTTTTGATTTCTGTTGGCCAGCATTGTGACTATACTAAATAATAATGTCTTGCATATTTCAAAGTTGCTAAGAGAGTAAATTTCATATGACTTACCGCAAAAAATTATAAGTGAGGCGATGGATTTGTTAATTAGCTTGATTTAATTATTCCACATTATATATACATATATCAAAACATTACATGGTACCCCATATATATGTATAAATATTGTTTGTCAATTAAAACAAACTTTAAATTTTGAAATAATTATAGATTCACAGAAACTAGCAAAGAAATGTACAGGTCCCATGCACTCTTTACCCAGCTTTCCCCAATGTTAATATCTTGCCTGATTATAGCACAATATAAAAACCAGGAAGCTGACGTCAGTGCAATCCAAACCCACCAAGCTTGTTCAGATTTCACCAGTTATGCAGGCACACATGTGTGTGTGTGTGTAGTTCTGTGCAACTTTATCACAGGTGTGGTTTTGTGAAACCACAGCCATGATCAAGATACCTAACTGTCCTGTCACTGGAAGATTCTCTCACGCTACCCCTTTGTAGCCACATCTATCCCCTTCCCCGCATCCTGAACAACTGCAACTGCTTATCTGTTCTTGATCTCTATAATTATCATATTTCAGTGATGCTATATTAAAGTAAACATATAGTATATATCTTTTGGGGATTGGCTCTTTTTTTAACAACAGCATAATTTCCTTTATGTTCATTGAAGTATGTGTCAATAATTTGTTCCTCTGCATTGCTGAGTAATGTTCCATGTTATAATATACCACAGTTGTTTTACCATTCATTTGTTGAAGGACATTTAGGTAATTTCCAGTTTGGGGCTGTTACAAATAAAGCTACTATGAATGTTCATATACAAGTTTCTGTGTGAAAGTAAGTTTTCATTTCTCTGTGATAAATGCCAAAGAGTATAATTGCTGGGTCATATAATAAGTTTATTTTTAGTTTTAAAAGGAACCACCAAACTCTTTTGCAGCATAGCTGTACCATTTTACATTCCTACCAGCAATGTATGAGTGGTTTAGTTTCTCTGCATCCTCACCAGCATTTGATGTTATCACTATTTTTATTTTAGCCATTCTGATATGAATGTAGGGATATCTTTGTGTGGTTTTAAATTACATTTCTCTAATGGCTAATGGTGTTGATTGTTTTTTCATGTGCTTGCCACCTATATGTATGCTCTTTGGAGAGATGTCTCTTTATGATTTTTGCCTATTTCCAATTGGATTCGTTATTGTTGTTGTTTCTGTTGAGTTTTGAGAATTCTTTCTATATTGTAGATAGTAGTCCTTTGTCAGGTATGAAGTGAGGATGGCCTAGGGTTTCACTGTTGCCGCAGGCAGATTGAACTGCCCATCTGTGCCCTGGTGATGAGTGGGGGCTGGGTTTGGGCTCCCCTACTAGGTCTCTACTGGGCTTCACCTTTTCTGGTTGTTTGGCTAGAGGGAGAAGGCTCTGCCTGTTGGTATTTTGGGGTTGCCGGCCTCTCTGGAGCACAGTTCAGGGTATATTGGAAATATTAATAAAAAGAAAACCCAGGGAACTCATTACATTGTTGTCCCTCAAATCCTTAGGTCCCTAGCCAGTTCTCACTTTCTTTTCTCCAAGTTTCAGAATTCTTTTATCATTTCTGTTGAATAATTTCCAGGGTATTTAGTTGTATTTAGAGGGAAGGAGCCAAGAAAAAATAAGTCCATACCGTCTTTCTTCAGAACCACCCAGTAGATCTGATACTTAAGAAACCGTTTGGGATCAAACAGCAATAGGACTGATTTTCCTGGAGATGTTATCTGACGGACAGTAAGAGCATTGTAAGTTTTGACCCCTTAATATCTTACCATTTTGTCTTAAGTGGCTTTTGCATTATGGTGGCTTTTTAAGATTAAAAGCTTAAAGGTGACAGTCCTGAAAGCCAGAGCTTGAAAATATTTTTCAAGACAGAAGTGTTTCATGGACTCTGTGATGCATTGCCCAGGTCCTACCTCAGGAGCTAAGGGCTTATTACCCAATCTGTGGGGGGTGCAGCCCACAGAGAGCCCCCTCCCGAAGGCACATCTCCTTTGCGAGGTGGCCTGCTTCCACGGTAAAAAGTCCCCTGCCTTCTCACTCCAACTCAGGACAGCTCGTGCTATGGTCTGAATGTTCATGTCCCCTCAAAATTCATGTGTTCAACTCTTAACCCTCAAGGTGATGGTATTAGATGGTGTAGCCTTTGCGATGTGATTGGGTCATGATGGTGGAGACCTCATAAACGAGATTAGTGCCCTTAGAAAAGAGACCACAGAGAAATCCCTCACCCCTTCCACTATGTGAGGACACAACGGGAAGACAGCAATCTGTGAACCAGGATGTGAGCCCCCGCTAGATACCCAATCTCTTGGCCCCATGGTTGTGGACTTCCTAGCCTCCAGAACTGTGAGAAGTAAATTGCCGTTGTTGATGGTATTTTTTCTTTTATAACGGCCAGAATGGACTATGATATCCCATCTTCATTATTACCTGCAAGCTGCCATTGGGACTTCTCCTTCAACACACCTGCTTCCTCCCTTTCTTTCCACAGGTGTTGATTCCCAAACACTCCTTTAAAAACCTTCTTCAAGCTAAACGCATGAAGAGTCTGTTTCCCAGGGAACTCAACCTCCCTCAAAAGCCCTTTGCAGGTTTTCTACTGTCTTTTTCTAAATGGAATTGTTCATTGTAAAGAGATCATGTACTTTCTATTTCTTCTAGAACTATAGTGTCTTCCACATAAAATGATGGCCATACTAGATGGTAATCCCATTTGTTCTCAAAATCTTCACTTTGGGGGATAAAAAAGCTGGGATGCCATGCATTTCTCCCCGGTGTTTGAAATCTGTTTGAAATCCATAACCTGAGAACCATGGCTTAGAATCCTTTTTGATTTCTTGGAACCATCTGCTTTTATGAAGAGCCATAACCAAACACAGCCAGTTTTGTAGATTATTATTTCAGAAAGTTTACTCAAGTCCATAATCATATCTTCTGCAGGTGCTGTTAATATTACTTCCTGCATGCTAAGTGTATGGTTCCTGGCACGGTGTTCTCCATGTGGCACACTCATCTGAGTTTCTTTCCTTCGTTTTGAGGATTAGAACAGAAACGTGGTACTGGCAGTGCCCTTATCTGTAAACTTTTTTCTTGACTACCAGCTGATCGCAGTGTGTAAACAGTAGTTTGCACATTACTCAGTCATACACACCTCCCACCACGAACTGGTTACTCCTTCCCGTATCTCCTTATTTATTTCCCACAGTGCCTCTAAATTAACTATGTAGAAATCTCCTGCACACTCAAAGTCACTCCTTTGCCCTCCACTTGTTCATTTAGACTTTTCTCTACTTGAATTATGGTGAACCATGGAAGAAACTTAAATAAGTCCAATGCATCTTTTTTAAAAATGTTATTATAAAGATGTTATGTATTTGATTTTATTCAGTAAATGTGTACCTAAAGACACCAGTAAATTGAATCTTTTAAGCCTAATAAAAATGTAAATGCATTAGAAAAACTTACTATTCCTATGGAGAGTTTTTTCTTAAAGGTAAATGATAAACCTTTAATCCGTGTTAAAATCAAACTTTTAACTATATCAGATTCTTCCTGAAAGAATTTATGTGAAAGTCAGCCAGATGGGTTCTCACGTTCCTTTTTGAACTGCAGTATTGGTTTAAATGGGCTCAAATTGGAGGTGGGGAGGGGATTAATAAAAGTAGACTTTAGTAAAATTAAGGACATTTGTTTCTCATGGAAGTTTCTAAATACCTACTTGCTGATGACAATCTCTAAGAAAATAACATAATATTGACAAACATTTAATGAGAAAGTGCATCCTCAAATCTTTAACCCTATCAGTTTCTTAAAAGTCCAAATGAGTATCTATTATAAATATTTATTCAAATTACTTCCCTGATATTACATCATGTAATACCCTTTAAAAAGTGTTGTTCTTCAAAAAAGTATCTATCGTTCTTTGTCCAGAGTATGTACTTGGAAAATAATAGCTCACCTTACTGGTTGGGGTTTCATTACATGGTGTCAGTTGTTCATGGTTTCTTCATGGGTATTGAAATTATGGGAATGATCTTGAAAGTTGACTTTTAAAAATGGTCAGTATTTGATGAGACGGCATGTCCCTTGATCTATTTCAGCCTCAGGTTTTTCATCTGCCAAATGGGTAAAGTAATATTTACCTCACAGAGGGCATGCCAGATTCAGTTCAGTTGACAGCACTTTGTGATCTTTACAGTTATTATCAGATACAGGCTATTATGTCTGATCTTTTAGATATTTCTTCTGAAAATGTAACCACAGTAACACTATATTCCTTTGCCCAGTGTTCTCTAGGTTTTGAAACCCTTAGATTTCTTTTTGGAGATTTGTAATTATAGTGCCAGGGAAGGTTTGTCTTGTTTTGCTTTGTCTTTAATATTTTTTTTTTTTTTTTAAAGAGAAAACTGAGGCTCCGAGGGGTTCAGCAACTCATGCCAGGTCATATATTTAATAGGCAGTAGACCGAGGGCTAGAACCAGGCTCTCTGATTGCTAGTCACTTCTTATGGGGTCAGACATTCAAATACTGCAACATGAGGACCAAGCAAGTAATGGAGATAAGTGAGTATGAAACAGTAGAGAGGGAACATTGATGAGCCAGACCTAGTTTTGACCCAGAGGTGACTGGAAAGTGCTCTGCCCCTCCCAGCTCTAGTCAGTTGTTGCCGAGTGTGCTTTCTGGCCCAGTGTGCTAAGATCGTCTGATTTCTTTTTTCTTTTTTTTTAAAAGAGAAGCCAGAAACTCAGATTTTTATGTAAAAATATTGACACTTGCTATAAAGAAGCAAAGAAAGAGACAGACAGGCAAACACCAGATAGTACCAGCATTTTATCTTTCTCTGCTACAATCTGTGGCTGTGAGGTGCTCCATCTCCCCGGTTTTGGATCCATTAGATGCCCAGTGAAGGAGACTGGAAGGTGCCTGAGGGCAAGGATCATGCCACATGCATTGCTGCATCCCTGAAGTGTAGCAAGGTGCCTGGTGTTATATGGTACTGGGAAATGGTTTTGAATGAAGAATAAAGAAAGGCAACAACAGACCAGAGGGTTCCCATGAAACCTTTGGGAACCTGTGGCCGCACACAGGCCAGCAACATGTAGTTAGTTCCACTCCATTATACTGACAAGCGTGTTAGAAATATTCAGGCAGTTAAATAATTTCTGTTATTGTTTTTCAAGTGGAAATTTTAGGAGTGGTCAAATGACAGTGAAATTTGTATCTGTTTCTTAAATTACTGAAAAATATTAATCACATCAAATAAATACAGCATATGCCAAACATATTACCATTAAGTTATCTTTCAGTGATTTCTGTATCTGAGTGTTCATAACGTTCAGGCACGGTGGTATGTGAACATGATAACTTTATTCAAGGGAGTCTCAATTCAAGTGCACTCATATTGAAGCAAGAATTCATTTATCTTAAAATGTTTCAAGGGATCTCTTTAGTTTATAAAGGAAAAAGAATGCCATATGACACTTTGGTTAATGTTGATTATATTTATATAGGTGTGTTGTCATGGATTCAAAGACATAATTCTAAAATGTTTAGAAATGCTTTACCTACTGTATTATGAACATCAGGGCTTTTCGTGGCCAACATCTTAGCCCCCCTATTTTCCTTTAGGCAGGTAAGTATAAGCAATGATAATTAAGTTGAGTCCTCATAGCAACAACAAAAAGCCACAATTAAAACCAAAATCATAAATGTGGACGATAGGAAACTCTTGTCCTATCTACAGCTGGTTTTAAAAGGGAGATATCTAGTTTAATGCATATTTTGTTCCACCTTTAGAACATCTCCTCATCCTGTTTTCATTAAGTTGATTAGGAGTCAGAGGAGCACATACCCAGGAACCTGCCTTGCTCCACATCGTGCATCCAGGCTTTGGGCAACCTCTTGAAAGCAAAACAACACAATTTACCTCCAACCGTCCCACCACTCTCTCACTTCAAGTTCAGCTTCACGATTAAATAACTTGCCAACTTTGAATTAGCAATGAACAGCAACTCAAGGTGTGTAGGGCTTATAAGCAAGTCAGAAGTGGTGCTTAGAATGATTACATTCCTAAGCCCACAATTATCACAGTTCAGAACTAATTTTTATGCCTTAAATAAAAGCAAAAGACTCTACACAAAGCGTTTCATTTTCTGGGAAGGTTAAATTAAAATTAAAGTGCTCAGTGGAAAGTCATCCTCTTTGAAATGCATTTACTAAGAATCACTTACTTGAGGAAGGAGTAGCTACTGTAATTTAATTTTTCAGGTATAAACCCCTTTACTCCTTACAATAGATATAGACAGGCCACTAGTATTTATTTTTTTAAAAGTGTGATATTTTAAAGATTATTCTTCAAGGCAGTTCTTCCAGGTTTATAGATTGTACACATTTACACAATATGGTAATTTATTAACCAAATGGGTACTTGAGAGTGCCTGAAACTGAAACAGACAATATTCCAGAGAGACCTAAAGTAGGCAGTGAATAATAATCAGAGTAGCACCTTGGGGTGAGGTCACGTGTCTCCTGCAAAGAGTCCAACTGCTTTTGCAGCTCTCTTTGAAACACTCTGCGAAACATCCAGGTCAGGGGCCGGGGAGAGGGAGGACGCTGGGACAGCTGGAGCCGCAGCAACTGTGTTCTTGCTGCATGAAGAGCTGCGAGGAGGGAGAGGTAAATCCTCCTCTCCAGCTTTGGCAGCTCAAATGTTTTGGAGCTCATGGGAATTTCCTTTGAGATCATGGTTAACTTTCATATGGTAGGAATCTAACAAGTTGTCTTGTTGACCTTTGAGGCAGCAGATGTACTGAACTATTTTCCCATAGGCTCTATCTGGAATAATGAGTGCTTTAAGAAGTTGGTTTTTTTTTTTTTTAGTTCTAAACATTTAAAAATCTGGGTTTATAGATTTTCTTTAAAAATTAGAAAATTGGGCAACACTGTACCATTATTATTCCTCCCTGGTAGCTGAGCTAGAGCTGTGAGGTTTCAGTGAGATGTGTGCTCCTTACATGACACCTCACCCTTCCTGGTTTTCCTCATTTTCTTACCTGACTGGCTCCTGGGTACTAGCAGTTGGTCATCCCTGCTGTGTAAGCTCCAGAGGGTGCTTTCATGTGCTCACCTTTCTACTGGTCTCCAGGCACAGACATTTCTACCTCAGCATCCCTGCAGCTCCTGGCTCAGTATCTCCAGTGCCAGAATCTTTATTTCCAACAGTACCCAGAGTTGCTTTAAGCACTTGATCTATATATCTCATTTAATTTTCAAAAGGTATTCTCCATTTTACAAATGGGGATACTGAGGCTAGAGGCAGGATTCAAATTTGAAATGGCTTGATTTCAACGTCTGTTATTCAGTCTCATTTCTGTCTCAGAAGGATAAATGATCATGCCATACTTTTCCTGTTTGCTTTGCTTTCTTTTTGTAATGTGCTCAGGAAATTTTATTAAACATGTAATACACTTGGTGCTTATGTTGTTTCCTCTTCCCCCACATTCTCCAACTTTAAGACACACAAAACTGTTAGGATTGTAATTCCCCATTTCCAAAGGAGAGAATCTTAGTCATCATAGCCATTCAGAATGATCTAGACCGCTGCTGTCCAAATGAAATACAATGTGAGCCGCATACGTCATTAAAAAAGAATTTAATAGTCACATTAAAAAAGTAAAAAGAAAAAGGTGAAATTGATTTACTAATGTTTTATTTAACCCAATATATCCAAAACATTATCATTTTGTCATGAAATCGCTATTCGAAAATTATTAGTGATATATATTTTTCTTTCTTTTTTTGGTAGTAAGTCTTTGAAATCCTGTGTATATTTTATACTCACGACACATCTCCATTCAGACTAGTCACATTTCAGGTGCTCAGAAGACATATGTGGCTCATGGCTACTGCCATAGACAGCCCAGGTCTGTGCCAATAGCCTGACATGCAGAGGAGAAAGAAGGCAGAGGGATATGGTCCCTGCTGTGGCCAAGGTACAACTCAGAATTCCTAGGCCCTGGTTCAGACCTCCTCCTACAAACTGCTGCTATGAGCCTTGAGATGTGCAAAGAAAGAGAGGCATGGAATGAATTATTTATTCCTTTTTTTTCTTATGGATACAGCTGCTTGATGTTTGGTAAGCCAAAGAATTGGTATAATTTTGGTATTTCTTTCCTGCTTTTAGTGCAATTCTAGAGTTTTAACGGAGGGAGTTTGGATATGATTTCACAGGAGTGTGTTTTATCTCCCTGGGTGATTTGTATTCCCTTGCAAGCCTGAGGTGAGAGCATGAGTCCAAATCAATTCACTTTTAGAAGAAGTTACTTTTTGCCTACCATCAGGGATAGCAGGTAAACACACAGAAAGAAGGAGAGTGTAACATTGCTGCGAATTTGAGAACTTCACTGAAGAAGAGACTAAAGAACAATGCCGTAAAGTATGCAATAAAGGTGCTAAAGTAGTTTCAGACAGTGCCAAAATGGACAGCCTGAATCCAGAATGAAAGTTTGTTCGCTGCGCTAGTAACTGTGATTTGTAATCCCTAGAGACGAAGACTAAAGGCAATCAATTATGTATGGCCTGTTATTACTTTGTGAAAACTGGTCCTGAATTGTTGTATTATTTGACAGTGTGTTTGCAGGAAAATAAGGTTTCCTTTGCTATCATTTTTCACTGAGATAGATGCAGGAAAACTCTGAACCGTTCTAGGGAGCATGTATTTCTAGCTAGTTCACCGATTTGAATTTCAGATTGCGATGATATGGTCATAAAAATTTGCCCTGGGCACATTTTCGGCTGATCTTAGCTTAAGAGCATTTTTTAATGCCATGCGATGGGACTTAATGACTTTTGCATCGTGGGTTGGGGGTTGCTCTATCAGGAAAATGAATCCATTTGGATTCTTTTCTTATGCTGGAAGCCCTCTGAGTTTCCTTTATTGAAATGCCAGAAAGTGCTGTTTAAACATATGCTCCGCACTTCAGTTGTTCCACAGCCTCCTGTTATTATTTTTATTCTTTATAGAGCACACAGGTACTTGAGGTGTATTTCTAATACAGAAAAGAAGTGATCCTGCTCCCCTGAGCTTTCATTTAATGCAGACAAATTCAGCACAAATGAAAGGTAAGGCACTAAGCAGATGTCGGCAACCGCCAGAGTGGTTTTTGAGAAGTTGGTCATGGCCCCTGTGTGACATGCTTCCCAGTTGTCCTGCTACTAAGCTGAGCTTTTCCTTCATGTGTGCCTGTGGCTAGTTGTCTTTCCTGTGGCTGACTACGGGGAGAGCTGTTTAGCACAGCAAGGGGGAAGCGGCCTTGGAAGTGAACAGGCCCCCGAGTGGTCCTGAGGTTACAGTTTTCCTGAAGAGAGCGGTCACTGTTTATTTATTTAGTTATTAAATAGTTAACTCTGATCCAGTGAAATGATATATTTGATAAAATTAAGGTATAACATAGATACATCAGCAACAGGTTATAAAGTATGCTAATTTATGTATATAGCTTCATGATAGTTCTTCATATGTATATCCCCATGCAACTACCATCTAGATCAAGTTGTAGAACATTTTTAAGCGCCCTGGCTGGCTCCCTTGTGCCCCTTCCTGATGTTTTCCAAATATACTCCCTCAAGAGGTTACTGCTATCTTGATAGCTATCAACACCAATTAGTTTCCCCTGTTCTCGAATTTCATCTAAATGGAATCACACAGCACGCAGTCTCCCCTGTCATTCTTTTTTTCGGTCACCGTATCTGTGAGATGCATCCGTGGTATTGGGAGTGCCAGTAAGAAGTTCATTCTTTTCCACGTCCATGCTGCATTTCATTGCACGAACAGGCCACGTTTTACTGACTCATATTCCTTTTGATGAGCATTTGGATGGTTTCCAGTTTTTCTAAAATTCTGTTTTGGTCCAGATTCTACCATGCTCAGGACATCAGAGAAGTGGCCTTTATCCAGGGACCTGGAGCACAGAGACACTCTAAGCTCAGGGAAACCTCCCAACTGTCTCCCATAGGTTTGTATTTTAGCCTAAATGATCTGGGTAATAGCTTGACATTTTACCTCATCCTTCTCTTTCTTCTTCTTAATTTTAATAATAATAATAAAAACAACAACAACAGCTTATATTCACTCAACATGTACCATGTGCAGGCATTAGTACTACTCTAGATTATGTGTAATATCTCATTTAATTCTCACCATGACCTTGGGAAGAATTATTATTACTTTTTTTTTACATGGAGAAGCTAAGGTCACACAGCGTATTAATGGCAAGATTCGAACCTAGATTTTCTGACTAGCATTGCGTTCTCCATCACTACACAGACTGAGGAAGACAGGGCCTTCGGATCTATGAGGAAATGACATCTTTGAGTGGAACACAGTTTTGTCCATTCTTTTCCCCCGTGACAAACAATAGCTGTAATTTTTAAAATGTCACTTAGAACCCATCATTCCCTGGCTTTAAACCTTCAGTGCCTCTCCTTGTCATTAATTTAAAATCCTGAGTCCTCACCATGCCTGCAGGGTCCCGCCTGATCTGCTCCCGCCCCTCCCTGACCCCATCCCCCATCCGCTGCCTTCTTTGATGCCCTCTAGTCGTTGAACTTCATCCGTTCTTCAACAAGCCAGGCTCGTTCCTGGTATTGGGCCTTTGCATTGGCCATTCCCTGTGCCCAGAATGCTCCTCTCCAGATCTTTGCATGGTCAGCTCCTTCTTGTCTTTCCACTCTCAGCTCAAACGTCACCTTCCCAGACAGTCCTTCTCTGACACCCCCTCTGCCCTGCCCCATTAAGAAGGACCTATGACATTGCCTTATTTCCTTCCTACCACTTACTGTTCCCAAACTTATTTTGTTCATTTACGGTGTTACTTATTCATTGTCTGCTTTACCCAATTGTCATGTTCACTCTAGGAAAATGCCTGGGACTTAGTAGGTGCTCAACAGGTATTGGTCACATAAACAAAGGAAGGGATAAATGTATGTTTCCAAAGATCTCTGAGACTCTATAGGATATTTCCTTATATGTTTCATAAAGAAAGAAAATATTACATTTAAAATATGACTTTACATGCTTGAGGGGAGGTCCAATCTTCATGTAATAAAATGAAAGCAGGAGGAGAGCTGAGCACATTATTAATTTTCTGTGCTGAAGATGCTTGCGATCGCAGGAATTGACTTCGAGCAATGAAACAATTTCCCAAATGTCAGAACTAATCATATGATCCTGGAAAGTGGTTCTTTTCTTGTTGTCAGTGTTTATTGTTTGTTTATTGCTCATTATGAAATACTAGAGTGGGGAAACTGTTTTCTGTCCAGCCCTGGAGCATAGCATGTGACACAAATCATAAAAATCAACACTTATTTTTTTATAGTGCAGTTTAAACATAAGAAATGTCATAAGAAAAGCATATCTAGATGCTCTTTAATCACTGCCATCCCACACTAACATGACAAGCCTAGGAATCGTCAATGATCCTTTGTTTTATTCAATGCATGGGGTTAACATGGATACCTTTAGTAATAAGCTGCTCCTTATCTTATAAATAACAAGCTGTTGCTTTGCCATTTGGAAGGCTGCAGACCACTTTCTGTAAGTTTGCGTTCACCACTCTCTTAGCTGTTGTTGAATGTGGTAGGAAATCTTTAAATGTCTTTAGTTCCAGCATATAGATTAAAATTTCTGGTCCCTGAGCAAACTTTGTCAAAGTGACTTGCAGAGCATTGCTCCTGGAATATTGCATGCCAGGCACCCTAGGGTGTGCACAGGAGTTGTGGGTGTGATGGGCAGGGCTGGGACTTTTGGGGAGGAAAGAAAAGCAGCGCTTTGAGAAATGTAACGGTGCAGTTCAGGCTAGGAGTGGTAACGCATTGTGTTTCTCTGCTGGCCTAGGCAGAATTTCTTATTACCCCACATCAAATTGCATCCCTTGCCTCTGATTCAAGCCTGCACATTCATCTCTTCCTCCCACCTCAGGCTTTTATTGATGCTTCCACCTCCAGGCAGTGCACAAATGCAAACTTCTGTTTACCATCTCTGAGTAATGATATTAATTCCAATGCCCAGGGATAATGCATTGCTTATTAAACACTGTAGCAATAACCATTAGGCGGTAATTCAAAGGGAAACAAAAAAGAGTCAAAAAGCACCCTTAACCCCCCCCCCCAGCAAAAAATGGTGAGAATTTAACATAAGCAGAGTTTTCTCATATATCAGTGGGGAGAGGTTAAGAGCCTCACTGCTAACTTGCTGTGTGATCTTCAAAGAGTTCCTGACCTTTCTAAACATCAGTTGACACTTAGGTAAACTGAGAATAATAATTGTACCTACCTCCTATAGTTGTTTTGAAGGTTAAATGAGAGATTTGTGTAGAACTCTCAGCAGAATGTCTCATATGGAGTAAGTGCTTTATTAAAGTCTCTGTAATCAGATGTCTTAGAAGAACTGTGTTGGCATCTGTGTGGGGCATGGTGTCCAAGCACTTTGCAACAAACTCAGGAAAAAACACCTTAAAATACAAATGTTTCTTTCCAACACTATTGGTGGATCTGTAAACCAAAGACTCCAGTGGGAAAACATATGTCATGTCTCTATCCAGTGACCAAATTATCTTAAATTCCTTTAAGAAATCCATGCCTGGCCAGGTGCGGTGGCTCATGCCTGTAATCCTAGCACTCTGGGAGGCCGAGGTGGGTGGATCGCTCAAGGTCAGGAGTTTGAGACCAGCCTTAGCAAGAGCGAGACCCTGTCTCTACTAAAAATAGAAAGAAATTACTTAGACAACTAAAAATCTATATAGAAAAAATTAGCCGGGCATGGTGGCACATGCCTGTAGTCCCAGCTACTCAGGAGGCTGAGACAGGAGGATCGCTTGAGCCCAGGAATTTGAGGTTGCTGTGAGCTAGGCTGATGCCACGGCACCCTAGCCCAGGCAACAGAGTGAGACTCTGTCTAAAAAAAAAAAAAAAAAAAAAAAAAAAAAAAAAAAAAAATAGAAAGCCATGCCCATTTGAAAAAATCTTTAGCAAGTATCATTTACAATCATGGTTACATTCTAAACCACGTATTGAACTTAAGATTCTGTAGGCTCTCTTCAGTATACTCAGTTTTATAAAAAGCAGCCTCCTCTTTAGAGAATTGTCTAGAACTAGGAGACCTCACATGCAAAATGCTGAGACACTGAGCTCGAAGAAATATGGTAGATCTTCCCTATTGACCTTGTCAAGGCTGAGCATCCTTGAACAGGCCTCTGTGTCCCCAGCTCATCCTCTGCCACTCCCCCTTCATGTATCATGTCAATCACTTGCCGGAAGATTCTTTCCCCTCTGTGCTGCTGGTCAGCTCTCACTCATCCTTAAGACCTAGCTGGAATATCATCTCCTCTGCAGAGCCTCTTGGCTCCCCAGATATGCTCCATGCTTGATTCTACGCTCCCATTGCTCCTGAAATGGCTTCATTTTGTCCTCCTGTAATTATTTATAAATTATTTATAATTATTTGTTTCATGTCTGTCCTCACCACTAGATTGTTAGCCCCATCAGGGTAAGGATTTTTTTGTTCTCCACTGTATTGCACAGTCCTTGGCATATGTCAGGTGCTCTATCGTACAATCAGGACAAGTGCTAAAACTTATTCTGTGTAAGGACATTTTCATGTTGCATATAGCTAAATCGTTAAAATATTAGATTACACTTTTTTTCTGTTATTTGTAACAATTCTCATCCACCATATTTGAAGTTTACCTTCTGTACTATCAAAATGATCTTGTGTTGCTTTTACAGGTTGAGATTTAATAGCATCTCAACCAACAAACTTTTGAGTTTTAAAGAAGTCACTGTTTAATACATGGGTACGATAGTACAAGGTGACATTCCCTCTCTCTCTAAGAAGCCTTCAGTCTTCAAAGCACATCACATAAATTCATAAATTAATCCTGGGAATAAGTGTGGTAGTAAAGATATTGATTTTAGAATCCTGATGGAAAAGAAGGCAGAGCCTAATGTTTGAATTTTAAGAGTTATAATCAGATACAGTAAATCACCAAGAACAAAGGACAAATAACTCATACCTAGAGTCAGGAGGCCGGAAGAAAACTTGATAGACCCAATTTCAATCCCTTTGAAGAATCATACCTCCTGGAAAGCCTTTGGTCCTTGTTGCTTCTAAGCTAAACTGTGGACTTACTGATACGGTTCTGTAAAATGATTTTAGCTTTATGCTCTTGTTCAGGATTTTGTAATAGCTCTGAGCTGCCTTATATCATGTGTAAGGTCTGTCTGCTTTTCAAGTCAATTTCACGTCAGACACCCCCCACCTCAACTTAACTAACATATTTCCTACTGCTCACATATGGTCTAGTCTCTCTAACATTTTACTGCAAATGTCTTGTGAGGTCCCAGTCACTTAATTTCATGCTGGCAAAAAAATGATGAATAAGACCCAGTCCCTGACCTCAGCAGCTTATGGTCTACTGAATGAACCAGGCAATGTGGACTTACGGAGTGTATGCTATATGCAAGACACTATGGGAGATATAAAGAAATGAACAAAACAAGAATGAACAAGAATTAATGAGTAAGTGCCTGTAGAGAACTCAGAACATTGCCAGGTGCATACCTATAGTACAATAAATCTCAGCCAAGTCCTCTGATGCTTGTGAGATTTCTGGCTTGAAAGCTTGAGTGTGCTGTGAAGCCATCTCTGAGATCTGGAGCCCATGAAACGGAACTCTGGGTGGGCCTGAGCAGGTACAGGAATTTGGTTTGAGAAAAATTAGAAGTATCTGGGGGAGGCATCAAAATGGCAATACCTAGTAGTCAGCAATAGAGAAGTTTGAAATTTGGGAGCATAATTAAGCAGAAAGATTTATCGTTGAACAGTTAGGAATCCAGATGATTCCTATTAACCAATCTCTTTCCACCTCAAAGTACTAACTTCACAATTTTCTTTTCTGTTTGTATTTCAGTTTGTTCCCCTATCCCGCAAATTTAACTGAAAGATATATTTACCAGTATTCAGAAAGGATAATATAAATAGAATTAAAGCAATTAAAAAAAAAAAAGCCAAGATCTAATCCTGCTCTCAGCACATTCTGAATCTAGTGGGAGGCAGACATACTACAGCACAATTAAAATACAAAGCTGGCTTTGACAATGACAGTAATTCAGTGGTTTTTCAAAGTGTGGGCCCCAGACTATTAGGATCAGCATCACCTGGTGTGGTAGACTGAGTAACAGGCCCCTCAAAGTTGTCCACATCCTAATCCTTGGAATGTTACCTCTTATGGCAAAAGGTACTTTACAGATGTGATCAAGTTAAGGATGTTGAGAAGGACAGATTATCCTAGTAGGCCCAACATAACCACAAGAGTCCTTATAGGAGGGAGACAGGATACAGAGTTAGTAGTAGGAGTTATGGTGACAGCAGCAAGAGGTTGGAGTGATATGTGAGAGGGGCCGTAAGCCAAGAGATGCAGGTGACCTCTAGAAGCTGAAAGTCGATTCTACCCAAAAGGAACCAGCCCTGGTTCCTACCTTGATAGTATCCCCTTAAGATCTATTTTGGACTTCTGACCTCCAGAACCATAAGAAGATAAATTTGTGTTGTTTTAAGCCACTAAGCTTGTGGTCATTTGTTATAGCAACAGTAGGAAACTAATATGCCTGGGAATTTATTTGAAATGCAGAATTTTGGGCCATGCTTCAGCTTTATCCAGTCAAAAACTCTGGGGATGGAACCAAACAATCTATGGTTTAAGAGGCATTGCAGGTGACTATTATGCTCATTAAACTTTGAAGACTATTGTTATAATATAGAGCAGGAATTGCAACTATCTGTATACCAGAGACAGCTACAAGTGTCTGCCCTAGGTCACACACTATATGTTTGTTAGATGACTTCTCCTGTGGCCACAGACAATATGACATTATGATTGACAACACCACCAGGAGCATATGAAATCTCAAGGAGTTCCTCAAAGGAAACAGAATGTTACTGGAAGGTGGATGGGGTAGTTTGCTCAAGAGACAAAACAAAGGCTTTCCGCTATAAGTATATAACTTGAGTGATGAGTTATGGAAGGAAAGCTATTCTAGTATAAGGGAAGAATTTGTGAAAGGATCCACAAGTAGAAAAACCCAGAACCTATTTAGGAAATGACAAAAAGGGTTATAGCTACGGTATGGCATTAAGAGGGTGGAGTAGAAGTGATAAGTAGTGGGAAACAAGATTCAAGGTCTGGAAGGCCACACTCATGAACTTGGATTATGTTTTGCAGTGACGGCAGCACATACAGTGGTTTTTGAGCAGTGGGTAGAATGATGAATATGGGCTCTGGGTTCTCATCACTGCCTGAAAATCAAGCCCCATTAATACTAATCTCTGCCATCCTATATGCACATCGGATGCTGATTATGCATCACTCTAGGGATTCTCCAAGCATAAATTTTTATCATTATGTGTTTGAATGATGATTTTCCCCCTGTGGAAAACTTTGGCTTTCAAACTATTAGATCATCCATAGTAAGAAATACATTTACACACACACACACACACACACACACACACACACACACACACATTTTCATGAAACTATACCCATTCTTACTATTTGAGATATATGCTACTATTTTCTATTCAATTCTATTTTAGTTATCTTAAAACATTCTGGTTACAATTTTCTAATTTGATTTCATAACTTGCTTTTGGGTTATATCCTTTAGTTTGGAACTTGATACTTTACAGGGAAGGGGCAGTATTTTGTTCATTTCTGCATCTATTTAATCTAAGTTCTTAGCACAGTTCTCTGCCTATAAAAGATCCTCATTAAGGCTTAAATATCAGATCCACGAAGTTTAAGCCAGAGTTCCAAACATTCTTGATGCCATATGATAGCACATTTCACTTGTCAAGTGTTGGATGACAAATTATTAAGATTCGTATGCAAAGCTCTGAATGTTTGAGTGGGTATATTTCATGGGTGGGGGTGGAAGGGAGGGTCAGTAGAAATAACGATGCATTTTCCCTGTAATTAGTGTCAAAGCTTAAGAAGAACATTGGTAGACTGACTCCTAATATAACACCACAATGGAACATTTTTCTCCCAGATCAGAACTGCTTTACATGAAATAAGCTTTGCTCTGTGAATTGGGCATGTATCGTTTTGAGATGTTAAATCTGCAAAACTGGCATCAACTGCAGAATGATGAGAGCTATTATGCTAAGATGTACACAGAATTTGATTTCTGAAAAAGCTGTCCTTTGAATGGCATTCTCTTTTCCTGCAATATCAGGGAGATCCACAGACACCGGCTTTCCAAGCTATGGAGCTGGGTTGGATGGAAGATGCTGCTGAAGGACTTCCCTTTTGTGGATTTTCCACTTTCTGAAATTGATCATTTTTATTAGCTTGATACTATGTTTTTGTCTTTATCATTCCAGGAATGATTTTTTTTTTTTAAAATTCTGTCTTATCCTCATTTGCATTCTTGCTGTGACTCTCTTTTCTGGAGTCTCATTTCTGTCTTCCAATGTATGTTTAAAAAAGAAAATAAGTGAGGAGAACAAGACTTAAGAAACACATTATTTATCCTCCTGTTAAATTAACAAAATTATTATATGATTATCGGTAATTTTGGTTGCAGTGGGTGTTTATGTTCTTGTGAATATTAGGTGTTACATTTAGCCAGATGTCAGAAAGTTTTGGTTTTCATCTGTGCTCTGAAGTGTGTGACTGTCTTCCTACCACCCACTCTCTCCAAGTCTCAGCTGCCCATATATAGATCAGAGGTTACTTATTCCTTCCCCACTGAATCTTGCAAATTTGCAGAGATCAAATGAGTTAATATACAGGAAGGAACTTTTTTATTGCAAAGTTCTCTCCTGGAGATATATCAAGTCTCATTGAATGTAGTGGCTGTTTACAGCTCTGTATTGAGAAGGATTTAGAGGCTGTACCTGGGCTTAGCCAGAAAAAGTACTGTTAAAAATTTTGAGATGTATGCCATGAGTGTAAGATTCAGGAATAGTGAGCCTATAAGTCCAAGCTGATCACTCTTGAACAATAAATGCAGACAGTCTTCACCTTCTTATTCATCCACACTAGACTCAACGTTAGGCCCCACTCCCGATCTGTATGATTGCCCAGTTTGTGCTGCTTTCATGGTTACAGAGCCAGGTCATTAATGATGCTGACACTGTTGTCACTAATGGTCGAAGGCTGTTACAGTGACTGCTCCTAGTCTCTCAAACCAGCCTCTCACCTCCCCCAGGGAAGACTCTATTGCCATTGAGGCCTGAGATGTACTAGATGTCGCAGCCCCAATGTAGGTGCAACCTGCAAGTATAAACAGACATTGAGTGGATAACATTCAGCTCCCTTCTTACCCTGACCTACTGTCCAAAGGAGCTGTCATTCACATAGCTTTTCTCTGAAGATGAGTCTGGGAGATTTGACAACCAGTTGTGCTTAATAACAGGGGTGGCCAGGTAAGAAATGTACCCTCGTATCTGCTTGTCCCCCATCCTTTCCTCGTTTTCTTCTCTCCCTCTTACTTCCCTGTATGGCACATTCTAATAAAGTAGGAGCATGTGAGATTTCATCTTAGGCTGTGCTTTCTCTGGAATCTGGGCTAAGTCAACATCTGAACATACAAGTAAATGTGTCTACTGCACACACAGACACACACACACACACACACACACACACACACACAAGGAGAGGGTAAATTGGATTGAGCCAAAAGGAGCATTCAGAGTCTGCTTTGCTAAATGTCTGCCTGAGGGAAAGGGAGGCCTTGAAGGGATACTTATATGTACTTTCAGGGGGATGAGGGAGGCCAAGCCATGAACAGGCCAGCCCTGGTATCTGTTGTGCAGCCCAGGCCTGGAGAGTTGGTCTGAGCTCCAGGGAAAGAGAAGATTATTTTAATAAGTGAAAGCCAAATGGACCATCAGATGAGGGACTCAGTAAGGCTCATCTATTTTCTTGATTTTAATAATTTAAATAGTAACAGAACTTAATGGAGGATCCCTGAGTCAAGGCAATGTTGTGTTGGGAATTCAATGGTAAACAAGAAAAATGTGGTCCAAGCCCTTATAAAGATTAAAGTCTTGTGGGTTCCACTACTGAGTATCTACCCAAAGGAAAAAAAGTCTTTCTATCAAAAAGATACCTGCACTCAAAAGTTTATTGCAGTATAATTCACAATTGCAAAGCTGTGGAATCAACCCAAGTACCCATCAATTCATGAGTGGATTAATAAAATGTGGTGTATGTATACCATGGAGTACTACTCAGCCATAAAAAAGGATGAATTAATGCCTTTTGCAACAATTTGGATGTAACTGGAGACCATTCTCCTAAGTGTAGTATCTCAGGGTTCGAAAAACAAACACAAGTACTCATTATTAAATTGGACCTAACCAATGAGCACACATGTGCACAGAGGGAAGTAAAACTCAGTGGAAAGCAAGCAGAGGGGGAGAAGGAGGAGGAAGGGGCAAAAACCTATCTAATGGGGACAATGGACACTATTCGGGTGATGGACACACCTCTAGCTGTGATTCAATCATTACAAAAGTGTTCCATGTAACCAAAAACATTTGTACCCCCTTAATATCTTGAAATTAAAAAAAAATCTCATGGGAGAGAAATACAATAAATTAATGAATAACCAAAGAAAGAAAATAATTGCAGTTCTTCAGAGCATGCAGGTAAGGGCTACGAAGGAAAGAGAGTTGCAACAGAGAATAAGAGAGCGAGGCGGGGAGTCCTCGCTGGGGTCTGTTGGTCAGGAAAGGCCTTGCTGTGGAAGTGATAAAAATGAGGGGAGGAGACAGCCACGCACGAGTTGGTGAGGAGGAGCAGGAGCATCCCAGGCAGAGAACACAGGGGATGGAAGGGCCCGAGGTGGGAAGGATGTGTTTGAGGAAGTGAGGGCACCCTGGGCTGCTTATGTTTATGAGGAGCTTTCTGTGGACTGACACTGTTCTTAGCACTTTGCATGCAGGAGCTCACTTTACTTCCCGTAACAATCCAGTGAGATGTGTAGCATTGCCGGTGAGGAAACTGAAGTGCAGGGAGGCTAAGTAGCTGGCCCAAAGCTACACAGTACACACGGTGAGCAGAGGACCTGGAATTCTGACCCAGGCTTCTCATGGTAAGGAGTGGACCTTAGAGTCGCCTCTCATCCCACCCCCACTGGATGGCCTCTGTAGAAAGAGGCTTGGGCCAGATGCTGGCAGGCCTTGCAGGCCAGGGCAAAGAGCTGAGACTTTATCCCAAGTGTAGCAGGAAGGCACCGAAGGATTTTAAGCCCAGGAAGATATGATCCATTTAGCGTTTTTATAAGATTCCCCCTTGCTGCTATGTCCAGAATGTACTGGAAGGGCAAGAGCGGAAACAACACATTAGGAGGTTCTGGGATAGGCCCACATAAGAGGTGATGGTGATTACTATTTAACCGACACAATGTCTGCTGAGAATGGAGAGAAGGGGAGGACTCAAGGGACATTTTGTAGGTAAAATTGACAGATCTTTCTCTTGATTAGATGTGGAAGGTGAGAGAAAGGGCCTAATCAGAGATGTTTCCTTGGGGCATGAGCAAACCTTTCTCAGGCCCAGGCGACTGTGACAGTGTTGAGGGGAAGGGTGTTATCTGCATTTCTGCATGGAATATTCCAATGCAGCTTTTCTGCTAGGAGCACTAAGGCAGCTTGGGTGCTGCTGCCTTGCAGGACACCTGGCTGTGGCTTCCTGGGAAAGGAAGCACGCTTTTCCTAGAGGACACTGGGGGCAGGGGCCAGGGCTAGGCACCATCCTCAAGTGGGGGACCTCCGTAGAAAGGAAGAGGAGGGTACCATGGGAGCATCTGTGAGTGAGAGCATGCAGGGAATCACCAAAGTAGCCAGCAGCCAGTCTCTGTGGGGTGTTAACACAGCCTCATTTGTACCTAAATAGGTGATTATAATGTACTTACATGTACATCCATTTTTGACTATTGGCAACTACTCAGAAAGGTTGAAATTCAGAATCGAGAGGGAGCATAGAGTCAGGAAAAGTGCTGGGCTACTGGGTGGCTGCAGTTGCTGCTAAGGCATATACCATTAGATTGTTTCCCGTCCTGTGTCGTGCTGACTTCATCTGGAGCAAAGTGTCCAGCATAAATGTCCCCATTTTCCTTTCTTTTCCTGAGATAGACCCAATAAATGAGAGGGAGTGGTCTGGGACCTACCGGGCATATGTCTCTGAGACCATCGTCTGGGAGTTACGAGTAGGCAGAGAGGCGATTTTCATTTTCTGTGCTAACTTCCTACAGTAAGTAGGTGGGAGGGTGAGATGATTGATGAGCTAAATTAGATGGAAAGTGGCTCAAATCAGATTGTAGGTGATTGCTCCTGCCTCTCGACTCACTGCACTTATTTTCTATTCCACTCATTTAGCAAATGATCATGGTCTATCTTGTGACATTTCTCATATTGTTGCTTCATTCTTTACCTCTTTGCATTTTTCTTTCTTCTTTCTCTGGCTAGATCAGTTACTCCTTAGGGGCAGAAATGATGTTTCGTTTATTTTTATGTCCTTCTTATACCTTATACAGAGCAACTGCACAGCGATTCTGTGTTGTTTGACTGATAGTTGCTGCTTGAGATGGGATGTTTTCTAAAGAATGTTGCTGAATTTATCTTGCCTTAGACAAATGGAAAGTAAGATTAAGGACCATACTCATACTTGGTATGTTTCAGTTTAAAACATGTAGCCTTTAAGTAGATGAATTTGAGATAACTTTGTTCTGATCAGCATAGCTCAGCCATAGAAATGGTTTAATTTTTTGTAACAGTGAAACCTCATTTCTCTAAATAGGGTATGAGGTTGAATCATATGAAATTGCCAATATTTGAGCTACGAATATGGCAGTATCGTGTGGATCAGTCTAATAAGGTAGATGAGCCCATAATAATTCATTCCTCTGATTCAGTCTGAAATGAAGATAAGCTAATGGGCAGCAGGCCCCGCTGTGCTGTCACAGCTTGAAGGAGGGAGGCCGGTGGGTACAGGTCCTGGGGCAGAGGAGATGATGGCAGGGGCGGGAGTTCCTGAATGTTCAGTGATTCATGTCATGAGTTCGCCCTTCTGTAGTTGGCACATCCTTCCTGCTCTGATGATATCCCAAGATTCTTTAGTGTCACTTAAACAGAACTCATGATGGGCCCAGGAGGGTCAAGGCCATAGGAGTTACAACACCCATCTACTGCCAGCCCATCTGTCCTGGAGAATTGCCAAAGGAGTTAGGGGAGGCAGGACATGGCAGCTATGGTCACTGTTTCACAATTTTCTTCCATTATACTCAATAAAATACCTCCATTTCCTTTTCCCTTTTTATTAAACCCTGAGTTTGAGTGCTTGGTTTAGTCTGCTGATGTGGGAAGGACAGGGAAGGCTGACATGATCTGTTTTCCCCTTCGTTCCTCTGGTTAACTCAGAGGTTCTTCTAGATTCCCCTAGAGAAAGTCAGATTCACCAGCTGGACAACATGGGAATGAGGGATCAAAGGGGAGCCTGACTTCAGGCTGGAGAAGAGAGACTGGGAGGGACGGGGCAACTTGGGAACAAGTAGACCCTCTCTTTGGAAAGTGGAGCCAGGAAAGCCCAGGAGAGCAAGTCTAGGAACTGAATTAAGAGGGGGCAAAAAAATTATCTGATGTATTTTTACCATCAGATAGAGCAAGGAATATTTTTAAAAACCTGATCTGCTCTTGGATTCTGCCATTACTAAAAGCAGAGATCAGAGAATGTATTTCTGGAGTCAGAAAAGGATTGGAAATGGGAAAAGATGTTTGGCTTAACGTGTGTAGAATTCTACACAGATCACAGTTGTGGATTCAAGAAAGAGCCAATATCACAGTATTAACAAAAATTAAGGTATGCTTAAATATCATGGCACCCCACCTCCTTTTTATTACCTGCGGATAGAACTGTTATGCTTTAGATTCTTCATTCATTCATTCCTTATATAGAGCACGTGATCTCATTTTTTCCTTGTAACAGAGTTAGGATGGCCAGTTTATAGATGGAGAAAGTGAACTCAGGGGTTTAAAAAACTCGCCTACAATCACACAGATTGCAACTAAATGGCAGAGTTGGGATTCCAACTTGAGTTTGTCTGATTCTACAGCCAGTGCTTTTTCGACTATGCCATGCTTTGTTTTTCTCTACTGCAAGCACTTTTAAAAAGGAGAAGGAGTCAGGTGAAATCCCTGTAAAGAAAAAGGCCAAGAGTAGGCCGCTGCCCCAGACAGTAGGACAGCAGGGCTTAGGTTTCCCTAAGAGCAGAAGGGCAGACTCTGAGGCCCCACCCCGCAATCAGAATTGACATTTTAACAAGATGCGGAATCCAAAGCCCCACTCTAGAATCAGAATTGACACTTTTTTATATTTAAGTTGGAATTTTATTTGATGAATATTTCTCATTTTAATAAATTAGTACAACAATAAATTGTTTCGTACATTTATAGAAAATTTTTTGTTGTAAGACATGACAAATCTGAACAAATTTAGAACGAGTAAGTCATACTTTGAGTTTTTTTTTTAAGTTTAGTATGTTTCTAATACTTTTTTTTAATTTCAAAATATTATTGGGGTACAAACATTGAGGTGGCTCTGACTCCACTTGGGCGGTGCAAAGACAGAATCCACATTTAAAGGATTTAAAGGATCCACATTTAAGGATCACAAAGTGGTCTGTAGCCACATGAAAGTTTGAGCAGTGCTGTCCTACCCAGCCCAGCACTGCTCTCTACTCTCTCCATCTTGGATCCTTTATGGACCTGCTCCAGGAAGGCACATGGCTGATTATTGCCCAGGTATTAACTGACAGGACATCTGCAGACAAAAAGAGTCATACTTTTTCTCTCTCTCCTCCTTTAACCCTTCTTCTCTTTCCAGTTTTTTTCACTTGCCTGTATGGCAACAAAGTAACAAAAGAATGAAAGAGCATAAAATTAAGGAATAGGGATTTCTGGCAAGGTTTTTCTGTGCCAGCCTCATGCCTCCTTCCAAAATTGTGCTAAGAGACATGGCTAGTGATGACTCCCTTAACAGAGGCTGCAGCATCCTGACTGCTCAGTGTACCCTTTTGGAATGATTACAGCACCTACAATCATTTTGGAAGCTGAGCACATTGGCTTGTTCATTCAATCCAGACAACAGCACTACTAGGTTTTGTTTCTATTTCACACACACTCATACACTCAAGCATCTTAAGGGTGGGTGAGCATATGGATGATAAATTTCAACCTTTAAGGACAAATTTGAGAAAACCACACTGACTGAACCGCAGGGTTCAGAGTGGCCCCTTTTGGTCAGAAGGCTGAACTAGCCACCCTGTAACCTTTGCTTTCTTTTTCCAGGTGCACTCTTGCCTCTTACAATCATGCCATTTGCTTCTGTTTTCAGCAATGGTGGAAACGAGCTTACGTAATTTTCTCACTTTTTTCCCCCATTGTTATTATGAATGATCTGTGAAGCAGAAAGAAGACAAAAAAATTCATAAGCTGGGTCTACCCTGTGGTCTCAACAGTAATTTAGCAAATGTGACATGGGAGTCAACAGGAAACCCACACACCCATCATCAGACTGTCATGTTGGCGATGAACAACACGTCCGATTTCTTCCCTGCAGGGCTTACTTTCTAACATGCCAATGTGTAAATTTGTAGGCAGGAGTTAATAAAGGAGATCCCTTTAATAGAAATTCAGGTCACTTTTTAAAAATGGAGAAAAAGAGGCATTCAGAGCACTGGAATTTTCAGTTAATAGTGAACGTGGCAAGGAAATGTTCCTTTGCTGCCCCTGCCACTGGGGTACAAGAAAATATTGGGGAGAGGAGAAATGAGGTCTGAGCTTTAAGAAGCTCTGGGGAGCTGAATGATATTATATACACGGCGGCTATTACAAAGCTAAGGTATGGAATGAGGAGTATTTTGTTGTACATGTCACATTTTTCATTGATTGAATCAGTGTCCTCCTCTAGGGTTCATTAAGAAAACATTTTCTGGCCGGGCGCGGTGGCTCACGCCTGTAATCCTAGCACTCTGGGAGGCCGAGGTGGGCGGATTGTTTGAGCTCAGGAGTTCAAAACCAGCCTGAGCAAGAGCGAGACCCCGTCTCTACTAAAAATACAAAGAAATTAATCGGACAACTAAAAATACATAGAAAAAATTATCCGGGCACGGTGGCGCATGCCTGTAGTCTCAGCTACTCTGGAGGCTGAGACAGAAGGATCGCTTGAGCCCAGGAGTTTGAGGTTGCTGTGAGCTAGACTGATGCCACTGCACTCTAGCCTGGGCAAAAGAGTGAGACTCTGTCTCAAAAAAAAAAAAAAAAATGAAAACATTTTCATCGTGAAACAGTAAGGAAACAACAGTTGATACCACAAGGTAAAACAGAGCAGATAATGTGAGTACCTCTTTGTTATATTAGAATATCAACCCATGGCATTGTGTTTCACTGTCTTTTATAGAGATAACCAGTTTTAAAAAAAAAGATATCATCTTTGGATCCAGATTTGCGGTGGTGAGTACACTGGGTTGTTTCAAAATGTGTTCTGAGAGACATCGTTCTGAATGAAGCACCTCACTTCAAATGCTTTATGAAAATATTTGGTGAAGTTAATGAATGGTCTAAGAATTTCCACTGTGTAGATAGAGTTGATTTGATTTCATAAAAGTGTTAGTCTGAAATTAGCATTGGTAATGATTTGAATATATGTAATTCTCTCAGCCTAAGATGTGCAATAGATTCCTGTTATGTGAAATTGTATGTTTTATATCAAGTTGTAAGCCATTGGTGGGTTGTGAAAACAATTTAGGGCTTTGTGATCAGTATTTGGTTTCAGTGAAATGAAATAGAATAGAAAATATCAGAGTTCATTTAATATAATAAGGGTTTGTATTTTTATGTGTGTGTAATATACATGGCCATATTACAGATAGATGGAGATAAAGATACTTTTCACTCTGAGTCATATTTTTAAAAAAGTTGGAAAACCACTGCCTTGATGAATTTTGGCATGGGCAAAACATGGCATCAGCCATGATTGGCACACTGAAAATTTTACTTTAAATAGCCAACAAACTTGTCATTTTTCTTTTGACTTCTCATTTATTTCGGGGGTTTTGAAATGGCTATACTTTTCTTGAAATCTTTCTCTCTTCAATCTGTTCCTCCTGGAGACAGTGATTAGTTATGAATGAGGGAAATAAAGCCACACTTTAAAGTTCAACATACACTGGCAGGGCATATTTTTAGGGAAGGGAGTATTTCACATATTTCTAAAAATTAATAATTCTGACATGTGCCTGCCTTATGGCTTTTCAGTCACCATGACTCACCTTAATTTCACCTTAATACCACTGTTTGACATTAGATGCCTCTCCAGAGAGGAAGAAAATCATTTAGAAATTAGGTGCATAAAGGTTATTAAACCAATATTTAAAATTCTGGCCCTGCACATTTTACTTTACTCCTAATTAAATGCCATGAGTAGAAACGTATGATCCTCAGTACGTGCACGTGCTTGAATCTGGGTCCATGTGAAGGACAATACAGATTTTAAGGAATTCTCATTTAACTTGCAGCTTTTCTCCTAGCAATGTTACTTACAGCTACTGTCAGCAGCCATAGTGTTAAGCCAAAGCTGAAGACAGAATTTTAAAAACATGCGACACATAAAGATTTCCTTCTTTCTTGGAACCTTTTATAACTTGCTCCATCTTCAAATAACTAATCTCTGTGAAGAACAAGTGAAGATGTCAATAATAATCTAACTTTGGAGCTTCAAGAATGGAGCTATGTTATTTGATATTGTATTATTGATACATTTCAGGTCTCATGTCTTGGGCATAATGTACATGAAGGGAGGAAATTAAAACATCACCAGTGGACTGGAATAAATTTTATCACATACATAAAAAGTATTCCTAATACTACTGCATGATTTCAATGAACAGCTGGAGTTTTGTTCTGAAACCTGAGGGTTAATCATTCTTGTTGATGCACTTGGTTGCTGCTACACACTTTTATGATATAGCTATATTCGTAAGGACCCTTGGCTGCAAGTCTGAAATCCAGTCTTACTAAACTGGCTTAAGCAACAAAGAACATTTCTTGATTCATGTAACTGAAAAGTTTTAGGTCGTAGTGACTTCACTCTTAGGCAGGCCTTTTTATGTGGTGATCACCACATTGAACCTTTCATTCTGCTAGTTTAACCAACCCAGCCGAGTTTCTCTTTCCAGTAGTTTTCATAAAATCCAAGTACTGAGTCTCGTGGGAATAAGTTAGAGCCCATGCTCATTGCCGAACCAATAACTCTGGCCAATGAGATGGAACAGTGATTGGCCAGGCCTGAGTTGCATTCCTATATTTGTATTCCAAAGGTAGGAGGAGGAGAAGGTTCTCCAAAGGAGAAAATCAATGACTATTATAATACAAAGCTAAGGTTTTATGTGGATTCTGGGCAAACAAAAACAGACAATGCTACTACAGAGGTTTTATTTTGACTACTTAAAAATTTAGATGTCATTAATTTAATAAAAAACAGTGACATTATCTCTGTCTCCCCATCTGAGTTATACGTTTAACAAATATGTGTTGAGCCAGGCATAGACATTCCCTTTTACTTCTCTGAGCATATGAATTGTGTACATGATTTTGAACAAGTGTCTGTAATATTTTATTAAATGATTTTCATCACCCTGGGCAATAAACAGGTGATTTGACTTAGCAGAGTACAGGTGCTATTTTTAATACTTAGTGCTCTCTGGAGGGCTTCCAAATAATAATAGCATCTTTAAAAGCTTTGGATTCCCCAAGGAGCAATAAAATTTTGCTGAGTATTGTCTGTTATAAATAACACATCTCCCTTCTCTTCCATATTCCTACTTCAGAAAGCTCCAGATTTCCTGATGTTATCCGAGGGTTGATTGCCTAGTGAAGGTCAATACTTCTTTGCTCTCCCTTACTACGTGTTTCTTTGTGGTTATATTGAAATGATGGAAATTTGACTTTTAAAATATTAAAAATTAGGGAAAATAAAGCATGACTACATCAACAAGGAAGAACATAACTTAAAATTTTATTTTCTAAAATGAAAATAGCTTAATTTTTTCCTGGCCAGTGGGGTCCAGGGCAAGCCAGAGAGCCAGGACTTGAAGAATCAAGATCCTAGAGGAAAGGAGCCCCAGAGAAGTAAGTTCAACATGCTGCATGGAATTGTCCCTTGGGGCGTTGTTGTACACTTCTAGGGAGAGACAACAAAATATAAAGCTGAAAACACTTTCCAGGAGAATAAAAGACAAAGCTGAGATTTTGGCAGTCTCAGACACAGTGTCTCGCAGAGTTCAGTACTTTCAAGAAGATAGGAACCTGGTAAATAAACACTCAAGGTTTTTAATTGAGGCCCCTAAAGAACTGCATCCTAGGAAAAGGGCAAACTGGAAATAGACCAGCCTCAGTTGGATCAAGATGATCTTCCTGTACTCTACCTGCCTTCCAGAAGAAAATAAAGTCATCTCGGGAGGAAGATAACATAATGCAAAACTTGTACGATTTCCATAAACAATGTATCTGTCATTCACTAAAAAATAGTAGGCATGCCAGGAAATAGGAACAAATGACCAAAAATCAAGAGAGAAAAATAGTCAAAAGTAGTAGATTCAAAAGTGATTGAGATATTGGAGGTACAAGAGACAGACTTTCAAATAACTGATTAATATGTTCAAGAAGAGACAGAGAATTTCACCAGAGATCTAGAATCTTATAAGGAATCAAACGTACAACTTGAAACTTGAAATTACAGTAACTGAAATTAAGAACTCAGTAGATGGGTTTAACAACAGATTTGACACATCAGAAGAGAGGATTAGTGACCCAAAAAATAGGTCCTTAGAAAATACCCAGGTTAAAGTACAGAGCAGAAAAAAGAATGCAAAAATAAAGAAAAATTCATAAAAGACATATGGGATACTTCAAAGGTCTGGGCCAGATAATTGGAGGCCTCAAATTGAGATTAGAGAGAAAATGGGCAGAAGCAATATTTGTAGAATAGTGGTGGAGAATTTTCCAAAACTGATGAATGATGACAAGCCTCAGATTCAAGAAACTGTATAAGTAAAGAGAATCAAATAAAATATGGAGGCATATTATAATAAAACTGCTTAAAAACTGAAGACAAATAAAGGAATCTTTAAAGCATCCAAAGGAAAAAAAAAAAAAAGACATTTTCAAAGGCACACCAATTAGTCTTACAGCTAAGTTTTTAAACAATGGAAGCTAGAAAACAGTGGAATGACATATTTAAAGTGCCAAAAGAAAATGCCAATTTAGAATTTTAGACCCAGTGAACGTACTTGTCAAAAAAAGATATTTTTAGAAAAATTAAAACTAAGAGAATTAATTATCAGCGTATCTACATTGAAACTATTAAAATGAGCTCTTCAGCCAGAGGGAAATGATCATGGATGGAGTCATGGAAATGCAGGAAGGCATAAAGAGCCCCAGAAAGGATAAATATGTAAGAAGCGTAAATGGGTATAGATTATTTAAAATAATTAAAATAATATCTAGTGGAGTTTAACTCCTTGTAATCAAAGGTGGAACAATTTAACCATTTGTTAGGATAGAAACTGCAGTAGATTGAAATATACCAAATATTTTAAATCCATTAGTTCATAATGTTAATAATAATAACCGGGTGGTTACTAAGGAGAATGTTAGTGAATCAATTTATTATTTTGAAAAATGGTATATTAAGGTAAAAAATCAAGCATTTATCCCACATCTTTTATATGACTAAGTAAACATAGATAGGGGAATTTTCTCTTAATAATTGTATCCCAGTTAACGAATAAAAAATTATAATCTTATTTTTTAATCCTAATGACTTAATGGATCCAGGCATTCAACATAAATGGCTGTGACTACTGCAAAAACGCAATGAGACATGGTGCGTCTCCTGAGGAAGGAACACACACCACCAGCCATGAGATAGTTTTAACAAAAACAAAACAAAACAAACAGAAGAACCTGAATCTGATCAAGCCTCTAGCTCTAACTACTAACAAACAGAAATTACATCAAGGGAGCATCTTTTTAAAATATAATACCATGAAAAAAAATCACATAAGGGAAACTTCAGTTCCAATAAGCCACTTTCTTCAATGAATAAATAGCACAGGAAAAAAAGATTGAGGAGAAAAAATAATGAACCTTAAAAGACACATCAACCTATCACAGTGTGCAGAACTTATTTGAATCTTGATTTTAAAATACCTGTAAAAAATAATTATGGTATTTGAGACATTTGGAAATTTGAGCATTTACAGAGTATTTGATGGTATTCTGGCATTATTATTTTTATATGTTTGATAATGACGCTATAGTTACATGTTATAAAAAACATACTCATCTTTTAGAGATGTATACTGAAATAGTCACAATAAATCTGATGTTTGAGATTTGTCTTAAAATAATATGGTTAAAGGAAAAACAGATGGGGTTAGAGATGGAACAAGATTGGCCATGAGCTAATGATTGTTAAAGCAGGGTGATGGATATGGATTCATTACATTGTTAGGTCTGTTTTTGTGTATGTTGGGAATTCTCCATAACAAAATGCTTTTCTGATCATAGTTGTATTAAGTAACAAATCAGCATTAAAATATTATCCAACCGATAATGAAAATGCCAAATATCAAACCTTGATGTGTTGCAGCTAAAAATAAAATATATGTAGAATTATAATAAAAGGCAAGAAACAATAATATACAGAGGGGAATGGGGTAAATGAAGTTAAAATGATGTCAAATCCTTATCCAGAGAGGTTAAAAGTATCAATTATGGTAGATTCTAATAAGTCAAGAGGTCACATTTTAGTTTCTAGTGTCACCACTTAATGTGTAACTACGAAGTTGACAGAGGGGGAAATGGAATAATAAAAAAATATTTAATTCGTTGATGACAAAAAGAGAATTAAGGAACAAAGAACTGTGAAACAAATAAACATATTAAGATGGTGACTTGAACACAAATATAACAGTGATTACATTAATGTGAAAGGGTTAACTACTTCAATTTAAAAACAAAGATTATCAGACCAGATTATTAAAACAAGAAAACTATAAGCTAACTATGTGAGGTACAATCTAAATATTAATATAAAGCCACATGAAGATTAAAAGTAAAAGTATGTAAAAAAAAGAAATATGTAAATGCTAACAAAAAGAAGCATATATAGCTATATGTATGCATATAAATAGTATGGTCTCAAAATATGAAAAAGTAAAGAATAACATTAAAAAAAGTTAAAAACATTAAAACATATATAAAACTATATAAATCTTCAGTCTTAGTTGGGATTTTACCATACCTTTCAGTAATTAATAGAACATGTAGGAAAAAAGTTGATAAACATGTAGAAGATTCACACACCACATTTAATAAACTTGATCTAATTCAATGTATAGAACGCTCCACCTATCAACCAAAGAATATACATTTTTTCACATTTAGAAAAAGCGTCATGTGCCTGGACATTACAAATTTCAAAGGCTTGAAATCAGAGTTTATTTTCTGATCACAGTTGTATTAGGTAACAAATCAGTATTAAAATATATCTAACTGATAATGAAAATGCCAAATACCAAACCTTGATATGGTGCAGCTAAAGCACTATTTATAGGGAAATTTATGCCCTTAAATTCTTAGAAAAGAAGAAAGGATGAAAATCTAAACATCAGTATCAGTATGTAAAGAAAAGAACAGTGGAATAAATTCAAAGAAAGTAGAAGAAAATAAACAGAAATCATTGAAATAGAAAACAAACAATAATAACAAAAAAATAGAGCCAGAAGTTCTTTGAAAAGGCTTAACAAAATTGACAAACCTCTGGTAAGAATAATTAAGAAAAAATATAAGGCACAAATTATTAGTATCAGAAATTTAAAAAAACTGATAGCACTAAAAAAGATAAGATAGTACTACAATAATAAAAGGATATTATCAAGATTTTGTGCCAATGGATTTGAAAATTTAAATGAAATGGTTAAATTCCTTAAAAACACAACTAAAATGATATACCACATTTTAAGAAGTCTGAATTATTATTCTATATCTATTAATCTATTAAGAAATTAGCTTCATAATTATAAATCTTCACACAAAGAAAACACCATTTAAATTTACCAGCAAATTCTTCCAAATATTTTAGAAGGAATCAATATCAATTATACATAAACTCACATTATTAGGCCAGCATAACCTTGCCCCCAAAGACAAGAGGGGTGTTAAAAGAAAGGAAATCCACAGTCCAATTTTTCTCATGAAGATAGATGGAAAAGTCCTAGCCAAAACATTAGTAAATCAAATTCAGTGATATATAAAAAGGATAATTTATCACTATCAAGTTGGGTTTATTCCAGGAATATGAGTTGATTTTTTGAAAATCAGTCAATGCAATTTACCACATTTATAAAGTGAAAAACTATATCATCATAGGAATAGATAAAGGAAAAAATTTGATAAAATTTTAAACATTCATTCATGGTAAAACTCAGCAAAGTGGGAATAGAGCAGAAATTCCTTAATCAGACAAATATCTACAAAAGAAGTAAACCTTATACTTAACGTTGGAATATAAACAATTTTTGTTGAGTTCGTCAATAAGTATGTCTATTATTTTCACTTTTAGTCATCATTATGTTGAAGACCCTAGCCAGTTCAATATAACCTTGTGAAGTGCAAAAATCTGTATTGTTAATAAGTTGCCAGGTGATTTTTATGCATGCTAGTTTGGGAAAACTATGGCTACATAGTCTATGATGTGATTTTCTTCTTATTTTGAAGTGGCCGCAGTCTAAAAGTTGGAAAGCCATGAGGAGAAAGTCGTTTCTACTCTGAATTGGGACTGCCATTCTGGCAACACATTGGATCAGATTATATGTGGATATTGGCATTTTTCTTTAAATATTATTTCTGCTTACAAATATGGTGTTCACCAGATCTCTTACTAACGTTTTTTAATTGATCAGAAACAAATAATTCCCCATGTACATTGTAACAACTTACTTTTATTTACCTATAATTATATTTAAAACGATAATGGTGGCTTAATAAGTTTAATTTTCTTTTGTGTAGGTGGTATTCAAATAAATCTGAGCCCTTTTACATTGTCAGTGGTTAATTTGTAGATACATGTCATTGACCAGTCTGATCATGGTTGTAGGCAAATAATGAAATGTAGTGAAAGTCTAGTGTAATGCATTTAGTTTCTGTGATAAATGTTGCCCCTCACTAGCCTGGCATTATCAAACAGTGACATTATTTTATTGGTCTTGTTTTTCATATCTGTTCTTTTTTCTTCTATTTTTGTTATGAAATAATACCTGCCTCCTAAAATTCAAACAATTCATAAGCATAAAAAGTAAAAGCAAAAATCATCTACACTTGCACTCTAAAACCATTCCTTACAAGTAACTGCTATGAACATTTTTGTCCCATCATTTGTTTTTATGTACTTATATATACTTTTCTATATTGTTTTCAAAGAGTCACCAACTTGCTACCTAATTTTTCAAAATTAAAGTGTACGTATTGAAACCAAGGTTAATCCTTCCTGTCAAATTTGACAAACAGACAATAAATACACCGAATTCTTAGGTATTTGTAATGCTTGTTATTTTACAGTGTTCTGTTTGTTTAAGGGATTAAGCAACACTTTTGGGAGAGAACGATTATCACCAGTGTGGTGTAACAGCATTATGCCTTTTGTTCTTCTAACAACATTCATACATATTGCCACAAATAAATTTATGTTTTCATTTTGAGTGAATCCTTGCCAGGAATAAGAAGTACACATAGTAGTGCTGATGGAAAATAGCTGAGGAGGTGGACAAAACCATTTGCCATGTATCAAGCTAAGAGTAATGATAATATATTTTTACAAAAAGACACTATTTATATTTAAGATAAAACATATTTTTAAGTTTTTGATTCCTTTGTTTCATAAGGCATAAATATTCCGACACTGACCATTGTGGAATATGATTAAGAGTCAGAGTAGTTTTTGAAAGAAAAGTATTATATCAACTGAGATAAATCTCCAAGACTATGAAGTAAAGAGTTGATGGGGCAGTACAGTTTGTAGGCCAGGTCAAATACTGCAGCTTACGACTTTATGTGTAAAATGTACCACAATCCCCTCACCCAATTCATTACCGATTCCTAAATATCTCTCAGATTTGTCATAGTCTACCTTATTTTTTGTTTTCATTGTAGTCTAAAGTATCATCATTACTGTAATAGCCTCTTGAATGATACCCTTGCATCCACTCTTTTGCCCTTTCAATCCGTTTTCTACGCTGTAGCTTGAGAGAGATTTTCAAAATGCTAACTGGATCATGCCACTGTCCTGGTGGAAACCATTCATTTCGACCATCAAAAACCTAACATGGTCCTTGTCTTCCTTTTTTGGTTCTTCTCATATCTTGCTCCTCTAGTTTCTGAACTCAAATGACACTGCCCCCTTTTCTTCCTCAAAATCACTGTCCTCCCACCTGCCACAGAGCCTTTGCACATTCTTATTCCCCCAGCCCTATGGAACTTTGTTTTCTTCATTGCCACTGAGTTAGTTCCCTCTCTTCTGATTTCAATTCAGATATTTTCTCCTCTCCAGAATAGCTTAGCCCCTTTTCGTAGTATTTTCTTGGCACCTGCCATTGCTATGTGTTACAACAAGACAGTCAGCATTGTGTGTTCAGAAATCAGGTATGTTTATACCCAGTTACTAACTCAGCCTGGCATATGCTGTTTGTTGAAAGCAGAAAAGAATGTGTGTAAATTCATAAATGGAATAGTTAAGATTATTGCAGCTGAAGATGTTATGATCTGTGACTAAATTATAGGAAATAACTTTAAAGGGAAGTCAAGGGCAGAAGTTCTGATAAAAACTTAAAGTTCATAAATTAAAGAACTGATTTATCAGGTAAGATAACAGGCTCCTTGGGGTTAAGAAATTCACCTTACTGAGAATACAGCCACTAAGCGACAGAGCTAGAATTCCAACCTAGGTTTGTCTGATAGCACCACTGTTCCCAAGAGTGGTTACACGCATAAAGTCTTTAAATAAGCATGGCAAATGCTGTGTACTCTATCCCCCTCCTGAAAATTCGCAAGGACCGTATGAATGTTAAAGACTGACAATTCTTGCAGTAAGGAAACTGGTTGAACTTAATGTAACATAATATCCCTTTCATGTAGTAAAACCCATGAATGGAATTCACCTTGGCCAGATGCTGCTCTACATTTCTTCGTTGATTGTCCCGGTGTTTACTACACTAATTGCAATTACATTGTGAAAGAATTGTTTCCAAAGAAGACATTTGCCAAATACTTCCATCTAGCTAGAATGAGAAGACAGAACTCCCCTCTGTTCCAGATAAAACATTGTCTTTTAAAGTTAATTTGTCATAATTTAGGGTCAAGTGTCCAAAGACATGGACCTCATTTAACATTTTTTCTGTCTCAGATGTACTTATTGCCATGAAATTATGCTCTGTTCCCCCCACATTATTTAGGCTACCCAATTGAACATGATGAAGGGCCACGGGACCTGGAATAGCAGTAAAAATTGGAACATTGCAACTATTTTTCATGAGAAAAGGGAGAATTTGGTCAAACTCAGTCCAATTACCAATGATAAAACATACCAGTGTCACCTTCAATAATACTAAAGAACAAGACTTAACTATAAATGACACTACATCTATTTCATTTTTAGCTTATTTCATTTAAAAATTAATTCTTGCTAAACAGTTCTCGGTGCTAGGGAAATTTGCCAAGACTCATTTCTTTAGCATGGAACATAAGTCTTGCAGGACAGACATATACTGTACTTCCCCAGATTTCTCATAAGTTTACAGGTATGGATTTTGTGTCTGGGAAGAGAATTTTTGCCATGCCCCATTCTTCTATACAAGGTATATTTATATCTGCATCAATATAGGAATATTGGGAAAAATCTGTGCATATCTACAAGCTGACGGGAGGTGCCTGAAAGGATTTTTAGCCTAAATGCGACTACATATTTTTAAAACCCCACAAGTATGTGATGCGAGCTTGTAATAATTCAATGTGATATATGGAGTTCTTTTTTTTGAGTAAAAGGTTTTTAAGTGTTTTATTGAAAACTTTAAAGTTCATGCAAAAAAATAGGAAGGAGTCTAGTCTAAATTCAACATTTTTTCCCCCTGAATTAACTACTAAAAAAAGAAATAACATTTTCAGTGTGTCTGAATACATGTCTTTATTCAACAAATAGACATGAAGACATCATCCCTGCCTTCCTGGAGCTTTCCTATGTGGAAGAGACAAATAATTATGCACATACAGTACCAGGGTTAGGCGCCATCGCAAGGGGGAGGCGGGGTGCTGTGTAAACACCTATGGGGACACTTGCATTATACAAGATCAGGGACTCAGGCTGGGCTTCCTAGAGGGAGTGACATCTAGGCTGAGACTTCTGTGTCTCACAGTTCTGTATGGTGAAGAAACCTACACAGGAGGGCCTGTGTCACCTTTAGTTAACTGAAAAAAGAATCTGCAATTGTTTTGTAACAAATAGTCTTTTTATGGCAGCATTTTTGGCTATGGATAGAAAAGAAGGAGATGCTGGTGTATTTTTTCTGGCTCTAGTTTGCTTTTGTCTGGTCTCCTTTTTTGTACTGCCTTTTTCTGTGAACCCATACAGAGCCACATGATGATCTCTGCCCAGCTGAATATCTGATCTTGAACAAGATATTTGTAGAAGTCCACCTGAAGTGTGCTTTCTATGTAAGGGGTGGGGGTGCATGTAAGAGTAGTGTGTCGTCCAAGCTTTGTTGGCGTGACAGACTGACCATGAGCTCCTCTGTGAGACCTGCCCTTCTACCCAAAGGGCTGGTACCAACAGCATGTTTGCCCAGTGTGACCCCCTGAAACTAGAATATTCACAATTCATTCCTTGTAGGACCCTGACAGCAGAGGCCCATGGCCTAATACAGCCTCAAGATGTATTTTAAAAACCAGGAAATTTCAGTGAAAATAGGATTTCTATTATTACATCGCCGAAGTTGAGAAGCAGCATGAGCTCTGTTGCAGGCCCTTTTCTTCCAGCTTCTTGTTTCACACTTGGTCAGCTTCACACCTTTAATTACCTGCCTGGCCCCTGTAGGTGTTAGAGTTGGTAAACTCCTTATGTACAGTCCTGTCTGATTAAACCAGGTGTGGACAGATCTTGACCTTGGTTGGGTTAATCAGATTTTTTTCTCTGGACATTTTGAAATTGTGCTCAAGGCACTACTTGCTTTAAATTTAAACCACAAATATTTGGTCATGTTGATGCCAAAGCAGAGAACGCACATCTAAAGGTAGAGGCAATAAGGAAAATGTTTCAGAATGAAGTAGAGACACAAGACCCTGTAGCCCCAGAGAGACAGCCAATGTTTCAACCTTGGATCTGAATGGCTTCCCCCATCCCGGCTTTGGTTCCTCGTGAGCCTGGCTGTACTTCTGCCCTGTGTGCTGTGGGATACCTCTCCTTCCTTGTCCAGCATCCTCCTTTTATTTGAGCTCCTCACTTGGGTTTTTGTTTCTTATAACTAAATGAATTTTAATTAATAGGCTTACATGTGGTCTTTGTGATATTTTTGTTTGAATGGGGAACTGTAACTTTAGGTTTCCAATAATTTTTCATGAATACTCTAGTCGAATTATAAGAAAATTTTGTAATCATTGAATAGGATATTCTAGTTGACTGTTAGATACCTTTGGACTATTCTAGTTGCATTAGCATAACAAAATCTTGTTGTCATAGAGTAGGGTTTTGATTATTTTGACCTCTGGGTTCAGGCCTTCCATAAGTAGTTGTATCTGTTATTGTGTTAATATATTGTGATGCTACTGACTTGGAATAGAAATGACTTGGAATAAGCTAGGAAGTTACCTTACTTTTTAATCTTGGTGTTTTAAGAAAAGTGCTGTATTGCATTTTGTATTTATAAAACAGCATGCTTGGAGCATAATAAACTAAACACAGCCATGAACCACTATCCAACTTAAGAACTATAATGTTACCATCTACTTGTGTTCCTTCCCTATCTCATCTCCTGCCTTTTAATTCCAACAGCAACATTGTACTAAGTGAATGGATGTACTGGATGAATTTTTCATTCATCTTTCCCTTGCTTTTCTTCTCTCATTTTAAAATAATTTTGTCACATGTATATATATTGCAAATAAGATATATTTTAGTTTTTGAGTATTAGAAAAATGGCTTTATGTCATAGGTCAGTGCTTCTGAACTTTTTCACGTGATGGCATACATTGAACTTGAAAATATTGTAGAGCACCCTGGGGTAAATGCTCATGCCTCACTGCAACAGTCTGGCCACTCCAGGTACTATTCACCCCCAGATCTAAAGGGATCAATATATTAGAACCCTGTAACCCACTTACCAAGATACACCACTTGGAAAGCACTGCTCTATGTGGTCTTCTATATGTGTTGTTTCCACTTGGAATTTTTGTTTCTAAGATTTATTCCTGTGGTTGCACATGGCTATACTTCATTCCTTTTCACTGCTGTATAATATTCCTGTGTGAACATATAAGCATTTTCATCTTATCTTGTTTAGACCTCCTCTTTGCTTTTCAATTACACTGGGGATCATGCCAGCCTACCACAACTTATAGAAAACTGCCAGATTTGAGTTAGTATTTTCTTAGGATTCAAAGAGGTGATTTTAAATTTTGGTTTTAAAATCTGTTTAAATTTAACCATGAGGTATATGGTAAAAAGAGATCAAATTAATTTGATCAGTATATAAGATACAACCTCCTCTATTTAATTATGTTATTAGAACAAGTCCATTTAGCTCATAGTGTTTGCCTGGAGTACTGTTAGAAAAGTATTTTGGGTCTATGTCAGGCTCTGTGGTTAAGAATTCAGTGATCGGCTATTGATGTCTGCCCTGAGTATGCCTCATGGGAGCAAGGACACACCTGCTACATATCTGCCTTCCCTAATCTGGTGTCTCTATCTGCCTCTCCTTCCGTGATTATCTTGGCACTCTCTTGATCATCTGGTATTATCTAATTTATATCTAACCTCTTTTGGATTTCCCGTCTACCGGCTTCACCGCTCGGCCACGACTACCGCTCGATATCTAACCTCTTTTGGGAAACCAAATTTATAGTTAAATTTTAAAAATCTAAGAACGTCACATAGTTGTGCTCTTTTCTCTGGCAATTTGTTATGGTCTCTAATTACCTTCACCACCGTTGATGCTTTTTTCATAAGTATCTAAAACATTCCATTCCTTTGGTAAAGCATATTTCATTCACCATCATTATTGAGCCCCAAACTAGAAAATTGATAAAATGTCCTTTGGTATTCTCAGTTTCAGGGTTTTGAACTCAGCTTTACATAGATAGATCTCGTCCCCTGTAATGTCAAATAACTAGAGTAGCGTAGGTTCTTTAGCCTCTCCAGAACCTATTAAACATTATTGTTAAGATAACATCTTTCCTTGTTCTTCATTTATGAATGTTTGATCAGGAAATGGTTGTAAAAAGCTTCAAATCTCAGTTGAATAATGTGTTCTTAAAAGTAGCTGCCAAGTGCAAATACCATGGATATACATTCATGCATATGATAGTATATAAATAACCGGGGAACACATAGCAAAGGTCAATCAATTATGTATAGGTCAGAATGCTTTCCATCTGGATGGAGTCATTTTAGCAAATGACATCATGTGTCCTTTGGAGTCGGTTGTGAAATGTGGCTTGAGTCATTATAGATTGGCTTCTTCTCTGGGTTACCAGGATGGCAGTGGTGAGGCCCAATAAATAAATGTATTGGATTCAGCAGGAGCAGATTTACATAATTAAAGTACAGCGATGAAGGCTTCTCATTCTGCAGAAAACCTTTGGGCCCCATCCACCAATTTCTAGTTTCTTATTGTTATTGGTTGACTTTTTTTTTTTTTTTTTACAGGACTGTAAAGACAAGAGAGTTGGAACTGAGCCAGATGCTCTTTCTATAACTGCAGTGGATAACTTTGCATGGAATTGTCAGCAGGTAATCAATAGTAATGAATCTGGCACCCTTCTAATCTCTTCTAACTTCACCATTGCTCTTCTAGATGGGGCTTCTTGGACCCTATAAGTTTGGTTTATAATTTCTACTTTGATCTGATGGGGAGTAGTCATACCAGTCAGACCCTTGAGTGACTAGCAGGACAGGACGTTGCACGAGAGGGGAAGGGATGTTGGCATTTTTCAATTGGCACAACAGGAGCTGAATTTAGCTTATAGACCAAGTGATAAAAGGAGCTGCCAAGTCTAGTCATTTCTGATTAGTCAGGGCTTGAGGAGGTAAATGTTACTTGACAGAATTTAATGTGTGATTTTTCCCTTCCTTCAGGATATTTTGGAAATGTTAAAAAGTTGTTGACTTTTTTTTTTTTTTAAGTGGGATAACTTGGAATGAGGAAGGACTTTCAGTCAAAATTGCTGTCGTATTTTATAGGCATTTATAGTTGCAATCTAAGTTTGGTTCTGAGTCCTTGAAAGGAGGAAGGCTTGGACATTCTCAGCAAAGTTGAAAGGAAATGGTCCCTGCCTTTAGAAAGCTTATAGTCTAGTGGGAAGACAGACATGCAAATGGGTTACCACAGTATAAAATGATTGTTACTATTCTGTGTGGTATGTGTGGATCCAAACAGTATTGATATTTTTGTATTGATAACTTATATGATATTATTCTTCACTTATTTATTTGGGTTATGAGTGAGTATGGCTAAGAAACATGGCTGCACTCGTTCTTATTCTCCAGTTGTAATGAGAGTGCACTTTCAGCTTTCAAGATGGCTACTGTAGGGGAAACAAAATTTTGTCTTTACTCTCGTAGTGTTTTTTTTTTTTTTTTTTTTTTTTGGCTTGGCTTGAGAATTAAACTGACATAAGACAGAGTAACAGAAGAAAAGCATACAAATATATTTTATACAAGTTTTACGTGACATGAGAGCCATCATAATGAAACGAAGACTCAAAGGAGTAGCAAAACTTAGGTGGTTTTATATTAGGTTGAACAAGGAGAGGCAATCGTGGAAAGCTAACTGAACTGTGTGGGGAGGGTAAAGGAAGATAAGAATTATTTTTAACAAGCTCTATTTGTGCAGAATTCTCTTGGTCTCAACTTCCTATCCTTGATGATAAGTAAGTGACTTTCCTTCTGGCACAGGGAGGACACCTTCCATATGGAGGTTTTATCTCCTGTTTTCAGGAAGTAAAACAGGAGGATCAGAGAGCCCTTCTTGCACGTGCTATGCTTTTTTTTTTTTTTAAGTGCCTTTAGTGTAAAATAATCCTTATGCTAAAGTGGCATATTGTGGTGTGGCATGTTCTTCCACCCTTCGGTACCTTATGTTTTGGCCGTTCAGAGGCAGTGTGGCTGCTCTGCTTCTGGAATGATACCTGTTATTCTGCACATGACCCAAAGTCTTAACTCTGTTTCAGTGAAACTACATAGATTCATATGGACCATTCTTTGATTGTGTCTACAAGGACACCAGAAGTCATGGTTAAAAGGTGATTAAATAGGTCAAGTTGTCATTGACTTCTCAGGTTGCCTTTGTACCGAACAGCTGATTATACTATCTTGTTTTCTTTCCCCTGCTATCGTGGTTGGCTGAGATTACAATCTGTGGTCATGAATCAATCAACTGATTCAGTGTGGTACAAATAGATAAAAACTGGAAACTTCTCTGCTCCATTCAAAGAGACCTTTCCCTTTATTTAGGGGAAACAGCCCTATTTGCTCTAAGTGCTTGTTAATGAAGAACAAAATCTAGCTCCTGTTTTTTTCGACCCCATCCAATTCATCCTTCTTAAACACTCCTACCAGAGTATTTTTTCTCATCTTCTATCCAGATATGAATGCTTAAGCATATGATAGAGTGCTAAAGGTCATTAGCAGCCAAGAGACCTGCATTCTAGTTCTTGTTTCACTACTAATTAAATGGATAATATTAGGCAAGTTGTTTTACTTCTCTGGGTTTTTCTCTTTATTTAGTTGTTTCAGTTCCTCTTGGTCACAGGCTGTATCAATGTTTGGATTCTCAGTGCCTTATATAGTACCTGGTACCATAGTAGATCTTAAGTGTTCCCTGCCTAGAAAATAGTAATATTAATAGCAGTAAATAGTATGTGTTGAAGAGAATGAAATTGTTAATCGTGTTAAGCCACTCTAAGAATTCTACCATTGTCACGGTTTCTTTGCCGGCGCTCTTGTTCCTTGGATGAGTTGCGTCTGCAACTCACAGCCTCCAGCAGATTTCTTCTGAAGGATATTAAAGCTCTTTTTTCTTGTATCTAGTTTTCTTTTCCTTATTAAAAAACAGTACATATTTATGATACAAAATGTAAAAGCTACAGATAAGCAAAGAGATAAAAATAGAATCTCCTGTGTATCAGGAATGTGTTCAGCTGCACAGTAAAGAAAATCTAACCAATGGTGACTTCCTTCAAGTCTTTAGAGGACAATATGGAGCTGGTATTTCGGTCTCTCTCTTCTACTGTCCTTACCATGTTATTTTTTGTCTCCATGGTCATGATAAAGCTGCCACTCCTCCAGGCATCATGGTCGTATCGGGAAGGTAAAGGATAAACACTGCCCCTTTTAATCAGGAGCAACCAAAAAAAGCCCTATCTAACAAACTTCCTGCTTAATGTCTCATTTTCTAAAACACCCTCAGCTGCAGGGAGTGCTGGAGAGACAGGACTGTGAATGGAAGAAGGTTGGTTAATCAGTATTTGCCAAACTTGCAGTCTTATTATCCACATAGAATCATTGTCAATAAATATGGTAATGTAATATCATGTTGTTGCAATGTTGTTTTCCCCCTTAATAATACCACAAATCTTTCTTCATGTTATTAAATATTCCACCCATAATTTTCAATGCCTGCCCAGTACAGTCATGTGTTGCTTAACAAGAAATGCATCATTAGATGATATTGTCATTGTGCAAACATCATAGAGTATACTCACACAAACCTAGATGATACTATAGCCCACTATACACCTAGCCTATGCAGTATGGCCTATTGCTCCTAGGCTACAAAGCTGCACAGCATGTTACTGTACTGAATATTGTAGGCAGTTGTAACACAATGGTACCTATTTGTGTATCTAAACATAGCTAAACACAGAAAAGGTAATGTGTTGCTCCATGACATTATGATGACTACAACATCACTAAGGCAATAGGGATTTTTCAGCTCCACTATAATCTTATAGGACCGCCATTACATATGTGATCTGTCATTGAATGAAACATTGTTATGAGGTACATGACTGTGCCCTACTTTATGACTATACCACAATTAATCTGAGCAATCTTTTGTTTGAAATTTAGGATTTCCAATTTTCTATTATAAATAATGCAGTGATGAACATTCTTATAGATATGTCTTTTTCGAAACTCTTTAGACCTTTTTTCTTTCTTTTTGATTCTGCTTTTTTTTTAAAAAAAAATCTATAAGTAGCAATGATATAAATAAATAAGCAGATATTTAGGTACTCTTTTTAAACAGAGTCTGGGAAGAGGAATTTTTAAATAACCCAGATAGCTTAGATTACATCTGTGAGATGAAAAATATCTTGTTGATTTGGTTAAACCAGAAAAGCAATTGGTAATTTAGGGAGAGGGCAAGGAGGAGGAAAGTGACCCATTTTTCTGATGGCATCAATTTAATCAGTATAGTTACAATGAATTAATGTCTTTTGGAGGTCTGGTTAAGGGGATCTAGACGTTTGTAGATATGTTAATTTTCAGAACTCCTCCTGCCTGAAAATATACTTTCACCTGGTATTGTGTTTCTTTTTGTATAACGGTTGTCAAATTGGAGTGGGAAGGTAGTTCATCTCACAGCTCATCTGTCAGAATGTACTGCAGGCATGTCAAGGTTGAAAGCCTGGCATCCACACCAGCTAAAAGAAGAGGCTACAGAGAAGTTTGGCTTCCAGGGGAGTAAAAGGGGAAGTGCTTCCCTCCTGCCATCATTGCTGTGGTGTTTGGTGAGGGCATTAATGACCCTTTCCCTTGCTTGAGAGCTAACAGTGGATCAGCAAGGCCAAGCATAGGGCAGAGAGTTCTGGAACTTGCTGAGTACATTACCTCTTATAACAGGGCTTTAAATGTCAACGCTTTTTGTAATGTATGCTAGGAGAACTAATTGAGAAGCTGGTCCATACACTTCGACTATATCCAACTATTTGTTTCTTTTTTTTAATGTTGCAAAATAAGGTTAATTTTTATGGTGAATATTTTATGGCCTGCTTTCTGTTATGTGCCAGACAAATTGAAGGCAATGGAAACTGATGGGTGATGAAGATAAAAGAGCAGTCTTGACCTTTTGGTAAATCATTCATCACACTGCTTCATCTGTAAGTGGTTTTCCGGTTGCAGTTCATATTTGCTAATCACTGCGTTTGACTCTCAATTCTACAGGGGCTGATTGTCTTGTTGTGGATGGTCTTTTCTTCTTTTAAAATTTTGGTTATTGTTATAGCTATTTCATTACCTGTTAGTTCCTCCACCAGAGGGGGCTTGTGGATAGAGAGAGGAGGGGATTAATAATTCAGTTTCTTTCTGCTGCTCTTCATTGTGACCTGTTTCTCCTTGGTAGTTGACTTTAAGCAATCCATTCACCTACTCCTTTTTGAGTCTTCCTGTTCCCAGTGCAATTCAGTTATGAAATGACTGTCTTTGGCAGTGGTCACATACTAGAATAGTTAACTAGTGCTAATGGATATGTTTTGTTTTTCATGTTGATCCAAATTACATCAGGAGAAACTAAAGGGGAAAGCAAGAATAGCCTCTTAGTTCAACCCTGGGTCAAATACTAGAAACTAGGGAATTCATTACAGTGGAAATATAAATCTGTATGCTGGACCCAAAGTGGATCCAAGACTGGGCATCTGGTAGAATCTACCTCACCAACATTGTAGACATCTATGGGCTCCTAGGGTCTTGAGCCTTTTGCCTGGATTTTGCCAATACCTAGAATTCAGAAGCAAGGTTAATGTACAAGACCCCTTTAGGAATCAGTCAATATGCAGGCCTGGAGGCTAGGAGGATACCCAGCACCTGTTCTAAATGAGGACATGTAAGGGAAAGATTTTGCCTCAAGGACCCATGGAAATTGACTAGGGAATCCACTAGGGAATCTGACCAATTATAGTGCTGTGCAGATTAGCCCCACAGAGGATGTTTCTTAATTATGTATTTTAGGGTTCGTTAAAGTGGGGACTCTGTCCCTTCTTTGGGCTACAGAGTATTTTGATAGCAATTAAAATGGAAATTGTGGACACTAAGAGACTGTAACTAACCAAAAATGTTTTACTGTTTCTTTATTCCTAATGACATGCAATGTCAAGAAATATCTAGATATCATCTGCACTCTGCCTGTCCTCTGCCTAAAGTTGGGATTCTTCAATTGAATGAATGGTCCTGGGCCCCAGATTGGCATTGCTCATTTGGATGGTAAGTGCAGATGGACAAAATTGTTGCTTGCAACTTTGCAGCTAAGTTTCTGAGGGTGTGACCACAAGACAATTCTGGATGTCTGTGTCTATGTGTGTCTGTGTGGGTGGGCATGGAGGTGTAGGTTGTGACCCCTTTTAAAAATTATTTTGTTAAGGCAGAAATTATAGGCTTGCATTCATAAACCGTTAGAATACTTTCACCTCATTTTGGAGAACAAAGAACAAATTTCTTTATGTTATTTTATAGAAACACAAAGAGCAAGAAATATTATTTATAAACAATAACAAAATCTTTTAACAGGGAATTTTTGGAAGTTACCTTTTTCTTCCTTTGTTAGAGATAAAAAGCCAGTCTTTGGGGGAAGGTACACTTAGATCTTGGAAAAACAAGGCAACAGTCATAGTCTATGAATACCCAATGCTTCTTATGGGAAGGAATAATTTTTACATGGTGGTGATATTTTAGAGTTTTAAAGGGGACTTTTTTCCAAGTGTATTCCATAACAATATGGTACAGAATTTGGTCTGAGAAGAGGCTGCAATGAATTAAAATGGCTTCTTTTCTCTTCATCCATGTGCCATCAAATTACCCTACAGCCTACTCCTCTGTATTTATTAAAGATTTTACCCCCTAGCTCCCTGTCTTTATGTCCATCACTCTCCTGCCATCATTCTTGGTAAAAATTTCCACGTAGAATACTCATAGCTGGCCTCTTTTGCTCAAGTTTCTCACTTACAAATATTTCTCTCTGCCTCACAGTCATACCCCAGGCCAGTGGTTCACAATCTAGGAAGTACCACTCTGCTAGGGAGTATTTGCAAATATTATTATAAGGAGTGCTACTGGTATTTAGAGGGCAGAAACTAAGGATGCTAAATGTCACTCAGTACATGAGACTGTTCTGCACAATGAAGAATTGTTTCACCTCAAATGCCAATAGTGCCCTTGTCAAGAAATGCTGTGTTAACCTTCAGAGTGTGTTTTAAAGCATCCCTCTCTCTGACGACCATCTCCTTTTTAGAGCTGCTGCCTCACATGACATTAGCATCTCTACTCCAACAGGAGTTCTTTAATCCCTTGGAGCCTCCAATCTATTGACCTACTATTTGTATGTACTGTTCACGAATCTCTCTTGCCCTCATTCCGTCATTACCCAGCCAAGATGCTGTGGCTCATATCTTCTTCACATGTACGCTTGACTCTTTTGCTCGTCTCTCTCTTTCACCCTCATCTGGCAGAACTCTGACCCTCACTCACCTTTCTGCCTACTTTTGACCTGAGTGTGGATGGATGGCGGAGAACATGAAACTATGCTGCCGGCTTTACTTTAAATGATGTCCAAAAGTTTCAAGTGGATCCTCCATTCTCCTTGACAATCCTATGTCGTTTACCTAATACTTGTACTCTCTGAGACAACTATTCTACCCTTTCACCTTTACTCAACCCTCAATCCCCATCACCAGTTCTCCCACTCAGCTGATTTCCTCGCTTGATATTTCACTGGGGAAACAGAAACAGTCAGAGGAAATTACCTCATCTCCTCCAGCAAATCTGCAAGCCTATCCGCATCCATACCCACCATCCCCGTCTCCTCTTCCAGTACTCTGCATGAACTGTGTAAAACCCCGCAGTAGCTCTCTATCATCCTCAGATGCAAATCTAGTCTCTCTGCCGTGGCCTCAAGGCCCTTCAAGATTGGGTCGTCTTCTTTCTCTCCTTGTCCTATAGCACTCTCCTTTCTTCCCAGGGTCTGTTCATACCAGTTTTCTTACTGTTCTACAAATACATCAAGCTTATTCCCACCTCAGCATCTTTGTATTTGCCGTTGCTTCTTTCTGGAAATCTTCTCCCCTGGATGTTTATATGCCTTTTCCTCTGTTGCACTCAGTGCTGCTCACATGTCATCTCCTCAAAGAATCCTTCCTTAACCACCCTGCCTACTGCAGCTGTCATCCTCCCAAATCATTCCCCATCTGCTCACCCTGTTTTATTTTTCTTCACAGGGCGTATCACTCCCTGACGTCACATCATAAACCCATGTTAATTTGTTTAGTGTCTGATTATAACTCCTGTGAGAGTAGGGAATTTGCTTGTCTTCTTTTCTTCTGTATCCTCAGTGCCTAGAATGGTGTTTAGCATTCTGTATTTATTGATTAAGCATTTAACACATTTTTGATAAATGAATGTCAAATAAATAAAGTACACTGTCTACTATGGCAAAGGCTCTTTTAATTTGGCATGGCTTTACTACTCCGAGCCATACAATGACTCAATTCTCTTGCCACCTTTCCTCTCTTTGAAAGATTGGGGAACTTTCTTTTTGTACCTGTCCCATAATATCATTTGGCTTTCATTTGATATAAACATGTCATTTACATATAAATTCTGCCTTTATTCTTTTCTCATTAGCCCATAACAATTAAAATAGACCATTACTCTGCCACACTATGAGTTTTTATGATATCATATCAAAGTCTCCATTAATTAAATAACTTAATAAATTAAAGCCTTATTCCATGACAGTATCTTTCCATTGCAAATTATCTTCACCAAAGAGCATAATAGCGGACATGGGACAATTTTAGCATTAGGACATGCCAACCTAACAGCCAGATGTGCTTACTGACACACTGAAAGTTAAAAGCTGTCATTTTAAGTGACTGTTTGGTTCCAGGAAAACTGAGAAAAGAACAAAGTCGATGGGGGGGGGGGGGGAAGACAAACTCAGGCACTGTGACTGGAAAGCATGGCTTAATAATCAGTTTGTCATTCAGGTTATTCAGAATATTAATTGGAATAAAACCACAAGTTAAAAAAATTCTCATAAAATGTTTGGAGCTATGAGACTGTACCTTTGGATTTTAGTTTGCGAAACACTGAGCTGTGGAGTAGGAGCCCCTTGTTTAACTGGTGGGCAAATTGGAGTGGTAGGTAGTTAGATGAAGGCAGGTAGAAAAAAGATACTAATGCAATTGTTTAGGTCAGACATGATGAGAGACTGGGATGGGCAAGAAGAAATATGAAAGAAGAGACAGAATGAGAGCTGTTCCATACAGAACTTTTACAAAAAGCAGGTGGGAGAGGGACATACAGCAACATGGAGGTGGATGACAATGAATTCATTTATTTTCATTTTGTAGGTAAAGCAATAAGAGTAATGGACTAGCCATTTAGTTTGGGATTTTTTTTTGTGTTATTTGTATGGAGACTTCTGACCTTGCAGTTTTAAGAGGATATAATTTGCTAATGTGTCTAAACGACTTAATGAGAATAGCTAAATTATGGCCTAAGCTAGAATACAGCAATATTTGCTATGATGTGCAGTACGTGGTACATTTAGAGCCCATAAGCCCCAACTTTTAGGAAATTGCAGATTAATTAGATGGTTGAAATAAGCCAAATATATCAGTAACCATAGGATATATAAAAGTGATTAAATTTACCTGACAATAGACAAAGATTCTTAAGCTGGATGTTGGAGACAGTTATATTCTCTTTACAAACTATTTGCAAGAGACATCCTTATTAAGGATAATGGCATAAGAAGAGTGAAAGAAAATAACTGGAAATTGACATGGTACACCATGCAAATACCATCCAAAAGAAAGCTGGTGACACTGCATTATAATAATATCAGACAAAATATGCTTTAAAACAAAAAGTGTTATTACAGATAAAGAGAGTTATTATTTATTGATAAAAGAACAATTCATCAAGAAGCGTTAATCCTAAATCTACATTAATAAATAAGGTAAAAATTGACATAATCACCAAGAAGTATTGAGAACGTACACAATCATAATCTAGAAGTTTTAACTATTTTTTCCCAGATACTGATAAATCAAACAAACTAAAAAGATTTGAAAGGGTAAAGGACATTTAAAACTACAGCTGATTAGCTTGGTCAAATGTACATATATAGAACTTTGAACCCCACTAACAGAGAATATATATACACAGAAAGCCTTAACATTGATGAATAAAAATTATATTTACTACATTCTTTATCTCAAGGGAAACAAATTAGGTTAGAAACTGATAGGCATAAAAAAATTCTGTACCTTTGGAAACTGAAAATCATACCTCTAAATAATTCTTGAGTCAAAGAAAAGTGATGCTGGAAGTTTGTACATACCTCAACTCTTGTGGGATACAGTTAAAGAGGTACATAGGAGAAAATTTATAAAATTATAAGCATATATATTAGAAATGAAGGAAGACTGATTATTAGTGAATTAAACATTCAACAAAAAAGATATAAGTAGAATAGCAGAGTAAACCCAAATACAGTAGAGGGAAGGAATAATATGAAATGGTACAAAAACAAATGAAAATGAAATGGAATACAAAGGAATAGTAGGGAAGATCAACAAAGCAAAAGATGATTCTTTGAAAGACTTAAAAAGCACATTAACACCTGGCATACGTGATCAACTAACTACACAGAGAGAGAGAGAGAGGAGAGAGAGAGAGAGAAGAAACAGTATTAGAAATGAAAAGGGAACCTAACTATAGATACAATAGAGAATATAAGTCAAAAGAGAATAAATTCCTTACGGTAATACACTTGAAAGCATACACTCTAATAAACAGGGATGCCCAATATGTGTATGATATGTACATTCTAAGCTTGTGTCACAAGTAGAGATTGAGAAATGTGATGTCTAGGTTGAGTCTGGCTTCCTAGAATGGAAATTCATTCATTCACTCAACAAACATTTGTGGACACCTACTGTGCACTTGTAATGTGCTGGCGCTACTGGTATTTTTATGAATGAGATGGACATTAAACAAATCATTTAAAAGTAAGTATTTATACTTATGGTAAGTGCAGTGTAGAAAAAGTGAGAGTGTTTAATAGGGAACCTAATCTTACTAGGGGAAGGGCAGATTAGCAAAAGTCGCTTTAAGAAATGACATTGAAGCTGTGACTTAAGTAATGAGTAGAAATTATTCAGGCCAGAAGGTGGTACAGAGTCTAAAGACAGAAGAAAAAGAAAACTATGTATCAAAACAGTGTGATATGAAGGACCAATAGGGGATTATAGGGTGGGAAGGGAGATTTGGTTTCAGCAATTGCCATGGATAATGGTCAGGATTTACACAAGTTAAACATTATTAAATCCACACATCTCTGCAAAGCACAAACATATATTCCCTTGTTAATAGCTTTATTTAAATGCTTAAGAACATAATCTGTACAGAAAGTATAAAAACATGGATGGGAAGGAAATAAGCCAGTATCTTTCAGAATAGTGATTTCTTCTAGAGAAGGGAGAGCGCAGGGGACCTCTGCTTCCATCTCTTGTAAATGGCAATTTCCTTCCTAAAAGGAAATATAAAGTTAGCCACAAGCATAAGTTTGTTAATTTTTTTTATTTAAGTGTTGGCCTTATCTAGAAAAGAGCCCTCAGTTTAAAATATCAAGCAGAAGATTATGGAAGAGAAACTTAAAGATACCGTTCTTAAGGGAGCAGTAGTTGAGACAATAGTGCTTGAAGTGTGGTCTGCGGACTGGTTCATGAAGAGGGAGGTGCAGAATTTGAGAGTTGAGATTTAGAACGGCACTGTCCAACACAGTAGCCGCTAGCTACGTGTGGCTATTAAGTATTGGAAATACAGCCAGTTTGAATTGAGACATGCTGTAAGTGGAAAATACACACTGCATTTTGATGACCGTATAAAAAAAGACTATTAAATATTTCAATGTTTGTATATTGATTACATGTTGAAATGATAAAATTGTGGCTATATTAGGCTACATAAAATATTAAAATGAATTCCAATTCCACTTATTTCTTTTTACATTTTTCAATGTGGCTACTAGAAAGGTTAAAATACACATGTGGCTTACCTTATATTTCTGTTGGACAATGCTGGTTTAGAGACTTTTATAGCAGTTTGGCATTGCCACAATATACAAGTGCATTTTTTATTGTATTTTACAAATATATCATCAGCCCACAACACATTGGAAGTGAAAAATATAGTCAACTAGTTTTTACATCCTAGGTAGTTGGTGAAGCACTGCTTTAAGCCATTCATAACTTCCAGACCATTTTAACCACCATGCTTACTGTAGAAATTATGTGTACTATGTTGTTGATCCCTCGGAGCTCTGTGAAATAGTAAGGAACTGACTGGTAAATTGATTTGGCTCTCTGTGTATGAAAAAAAAGTGATTGATAAAGATGTTATCATATAACCCTGGGATTATGCTCGTATTTATTTTCAGTTACATAACTTGTATATTGGTGTTGGAGAGAATATAATAAAAACTACAGTGAAGAACCCATTTTTAAAAAGTCCAGTTGGAGGACCAGTTTGGTATGCACTAGTGGTTATTTTGATAATTAAAATATGGGGTGGGGAGGCTCATATCTCAAATTAGTTACATTGCAGCATTGAAAATATACTGAAGTAATTGTCTTCCTTAGGTTTTGTTCTATAAAATTGACTTACTTTTCTTCAGAATGGGCTAGTTAACATTGGACTTAGAGTTTGGCACACATGAGCCTGTGATTTACGGGGCAATTTTTCTCATCAAAACCTGGGCAGAACCATTTATTTTAAAACCAATATTTATTTTACAATGGAAGATGGAGCAGATTAAAGGAGCATAAAACCGTGATAAATCACCCAATCTTCATCCCATAGAAAATCTTTTAAATGGCCCTTTAAGTAATGGCAGTAAAACCGTCTCATAGAGTTTGTGTTTGGATGGTTTTTTTTTTAGCATATGGTATAGTCATGTAGATTAAAACCAAATTAATGAGGACTTTATAATAATTTATCATAAAAGGTCTGTGTGACTTTTTTCAATAAAAAGAACTGTATGTGTTTTTCCTCAGTGAAGTTTCTGAATCTTGCTCATGAGTAAAATGGGAATCCAGTCTAAAATTCTTAGCTGTTTCAAATCAAAGACCTAAGAAATTAAATTTCTTTCAATATTTTTATTTTCTAATCTATTTTTACATTAAATGTTTAAGAACATGTATATTTATATTTATTATAGATTATTATAAAATGTTGAAGAAAGGAATTTTCATAACTTATTTCATGTTTTATTTGGTTCCCACTTATGTTTTAGCTTATAATAATTTCTATAGTTAAAAATAATGCAGCTACATTTCTCTAATAGGATTCTTTAATGCTATTCTAATGATAGTGAAGTTATATTACATAGAACCTTTGGATCAATTAAGAAATGCTAAAGGGTAGAAAATGTTTGAAATGGAAGAGATCTGCTTGCAATGATGGCGATTTTTAAAAAAGGGGGAATCTGTATCCCAATGTGCAATGAATGTCTGCTTTCTGTCTCTAGTTAATTACAGATTCTAGGTCAGGGTTGGCAACCTTTTTCTGTGAAAGACAGAGGGTAAATATTGCAGATTTTTCCCTAGTATGGTCACAGCTACTCAACTCTGCTATTAATGGATGTAAGCAGCGTTAGACAGTATGTGCATGAAGGGGTGTGTGCAAATCCTTTGACCTAGCAATTCTTTATCTATGAATATTTCCTAAGGAAATAACGAGAAGATTTGGAAAAGAGGTGTGTATAAGATTATCAATCATGTTATTACCTAGTAACATGGAAAGCGGAGTATGAGCCCTGGTTTATTAAATGAAAAGCAACAAAATAGTATTTAAGGTGTCATCCTACTTTTTTTTTCTTTTTTCTTTTTTTTGAGACAGGGTCTCACTCTGTCGCCCTGGGTAGAGTGCAGTGCTGTCATCATAGCTCACTGTAACCTCCAACTCCTGGCCTCAAGCGATCCTCCTGCCTCAGCCTCCCAAGTAGCTGGGACTATAGGTGCATGCCACCAAGCCCAGCTAATTTTTCTATTTTTGATAGAGACAGGGTCTTGCTCTTGCTCAGGCTGGGCTCAAATTGCTGACCTCAAGCAATCCTCCCACCTTGGACTCCCAGAGTACTGGGATTACAGGCACGAGCCACCATTCCTGGCCTGTGTCATCCTACTTAAATGTAATGTATGTATGTATATTAGGTTGGACCATGTGGAATTAGTGATAATTGACTGTTTTTTATCTTCAAATTGGAAATTTTATATGGTCAACCTAAGATGTATATATAGAAAGAGACTGAAAGATTATCCACCTATGATTTTCTGGATGAAAAATAGAATAATTTGTATTTTACTCTTTTTCATATGTTCATTTGTTACAATGAACATATTTTAATTTGCAAAGAGAAAAATGGTGCAGAATTTTTAGAACAAAAGAAACTCTTTGCCATTCAAATTGTGGTTTCTCACGATGAAAACGCAGGAAGGATGCACAGGTAATTCTCTTTGGAGGAGATGGGGCCTCCTGTGAGGAACTTGGAACACTGTTTTCTATTGGCAGGCCATTCTTGTTATGGCAGTCGATTCAGGGAGCTGCAGCCAATGCACATTGCGTATTCTTTCCCGTTGGTGACTCTGTCTCCCCTGATGCCGTTTACCATTCAATTCATCAAATGAATTTCTCTTGTTCAGATTCCTTACACGTCAAATTGCTGCCTGATTAGGATTTGGCTTTGCATGGAGGACATCTACAGGGAGGGAATGAACGTACTGGTCATTGTGACTTTTGTGCAACGGTTATATTGCAAATTGGAGACTGCTACTTTGACATGCTGGGTTTGTATATTGGTTTTGTGAGCATGTTTAACAGAGTTCGCCTCCTGAGAAATGGACTTCATACTGTGTGCTAAAAAAACCAAGGCCAAGAGGGCCAAAGCCTGGTGAAGGGACTGGTAAGGGACGGATGACCTTCAGCTGGGCCTCTGGAGAGAGAGCCTGCTGCCCTTCCTCCAACAGCATTCTACTTAGCACAGCTCAGTGGGAAGCTTGAGTCTTTTCCCACGTGAAACTTTGCCTTTTTCCAACCCTCAAGTTCTGCCATTTTTTGACTTTCTCTCTTCAGCCCTTGCTTACTCTGTTTCCCTAGTTGCTCTTGTCACCTGGCAGAAACACAGTGGGGAGAGACCACTACACGGGAGACATTGTTTGCTGTTGGTATTTAACTTTCTCCTGGAGTTTTCGCTGGATGGCATTGATTTCTAGTGCAGAGGACGCTCTGCTTTAGTGCAGACCTGGAGGGAAAGAGTCCCTTAGTCCTGCTGCGAGGCTAGAATCCCCTTGTCCCAGCAGCAGGGATTGGCATTTGTGTGAGACCATGGGACGCACCCCGGATGCTGGGTGCTCTCTCACAGTGACAGTGTGAGGAAAAGCAGCAGAGTGTTTCTCCACCTGAGAGAGGCAGACATGTTGTGAGCTCACGTGTTTTTCTCATCAGACTCTGAAATGGCATTTCACTGTATTTTGATACAACTGTTCAAACTACACATTAGGGATAATTCCTGTCTCATTTGGCGCATGAGTCAGAATGATCGTATCTCCATTAGAAAAAAATGAAGAGGCCTCTGTGTCTGATGCTACTTCGTGAAAGAGAAAATATTTTCCCAGTAGGCAAAAGTTACTGGTTAAATAACAGCCCCAAATCAAAGATCATTTCCACCAAGAACTCTTACATTAGCTTCCTTTTGCATGAATTAATGTGGGTCTGTGGAATTTACATTTCCTACAAAATATTTGCACATTTTCCCTTTTCAGCGGGTGAGAGAAAAATCTTAATTCAAGACACATTCTTTTGTCACTTTGGGGACCGATGGAGGATGAGAATTCTTTGTATGTAAAGACATCTCCAAAGCAATTGGTAAAACTGCTTACAGAATTTGAGGTTACACATTTCGAGGAAGCTTTAGGCCTGCAAATTGAAAAGACTTCAATTCACAAAGTGTTGATTGCATCACTTTGCTTAGCAATACCCTTATTTTTAAAAAGTCAACCGAATACATTTTCGTCTCATCAATGAAATGTATCAGGAACCATAAAGTTGTGGAATGATTTTAAGAATAATAACGTTTCATTTTTTCCTTGCTTTCTTTGTATTAAAAAAAAAAAAAGAAAATTACCCCCTTTTCCTTTGAGTTCATGCTACAAAAGTGTATAAATTTGATGTTGAGTGTTTAGATGTTTATGTGAGGGGAGCTCAATTTATAAATCTGAATGCTACCAACGAGACAATTAATTTTAGAAAATTGTCAGTCAGCAGACACACTGGGCCTAGAGCAAGATGATTCATTTTCTACATAGGCAATAATGTATGTTATAAAAAATCAGGAGGTAGTTATACAGAAAGGGGAAAAATGAACAGAGATCAATAATTTAATTTAACTCTGACCTGGCTAAGTTCTATAGCATGGTTCATAATTTTTCAATGAACAGACCCTTAATGTTTTACATATAGTGCCTCAGTTTTGTATTGATCTGCCCTAATATATTCCTCATTTCACAGAAGGACTAGCACATCTCAAATCTTTAGCAAAAACACATTTGTGTAGGCCTGCAAATGTTACCAAGATATGACAACCTATCAATGTCATTTACTCTCTTTTCAGAACTACTTTTTCCCTGGCTAAACAATTTAAAAAGTTAGAAGAGAAATGGGTAGTAAATGAAAGATGACTTAGAGGGCAAGTTCGTGGAGTTCTCTCTTAGTTAATAGATTCCTAGTCTTTCCGCATTACTTAATTGCATATTAAAAGTGGAACCCTTGATGTACTATGTACAGTGTATATTTATTCTGTGGAAAATTATTAATTTTTAATGGAACTAAGTGGCTGTTTGGACAAGGGGCTCTGACTATTAATCAGTAGGCAAGTGATTGACTAACTTTCATGTTCATTAATTATACAAGAAAGTTCAATTATAAGGTCTACAATGGAAGAAAGTTATTATGAGTGAGCCTGTTAACATATTTTAGTGCCGTATTCATCTACTCATTTAAGAAATATTTAATATGTGCCAGGCACTGATGATTCAGTGATGAGTAAGACCGTCGGCTCCTATCCTCAAGAAGCTTACAGGGCAGTGAGTAAAACAGGCGTGAGCCACTGTGCTGAAGCCAAGTGCAGAATGCTATTGAGCTGTCTAGGAGTCTCAGTGTTGTGTTTGACTCTGGTCTATATACAGAAAATTATTCTTCTCTGCATAAATTTCCTGAGTCTCCTGGAAATTCAATCTAGACAATTCTAATTGCCATCTGAGAAAATAGTCTGTTTAGAATGATGGAGACATAGTTTCTTAGAGTCGGAAGAGATTTGAGAAGTTACCCAGGGAGACACCCTTGTCTCCTCTGCCTCAGCCTGGCTGCTCTTGATGCCTGGAGGGGAGCACGCTCGTGTGTGGGGCCGTTTCTGTGTGGGTTGTTTGAAACGTCTTCCAAATAATGAACTGCAGCTTATTCCCCGGCACATTCTCTTTATTGATTCCATCCTGTATCTTGGGTAAAATCATAACATCTCATTTGCCTCTTATTTGGAGCACTTATCACAATTTTGCATTTATTTGTGTGATTTTTTTTTATTATTAACATGTTATTTCTGTTAGATGTACGTAACTCGATAGCAGAATTGTATCTGTTTTCGCTCATTGTTATTTCTCTAGCATTATCACAGTGCTAGGGAATGAATGAATGAATGTTTTGTCTTGTTCCAAAAGGATTTAGGGAAGAATACATATATATATTATATATATATATAAAATATATAAAACCTTATATATATTAGTTTATTAACTAGTTGACAACTCTCACAGTTCTTTCTCTACAGCAGTTTTTCCCATACTCAGATTAAGATTCTAAACTCTCTTCATATAAGACATGCTGTCCAGCCCTTCCTGGTGTCCATCTCCCCCACAGTGTACCCCACTTTGTTAATACATGTTTTTTTAAAGTGCTTGTCTCACCGGGAGGTTTGGAGAAGGCTTCACACAAGAGGTGAAAACTGAGCCTGTGTTGGGTCTTGGAGAATGGGAACGTATTATCCATGAAAGTGGGCCGGGAAGGGCACTTTCAGAGGCGCAGTGTTATTGCTAAACACTGGCATCTTTTTATGAGTCCATTTGTGCTTCCTAATTAGGAATCCTCTTCTTTGGAGTTTTTTACTCTTTTTTTCCCCCCATCTTCCCCAGGAGCTTCACTGTTCTTTCACCATTTCCTCTTTCTCAACATTGCCTCAAAGCTGAAGGCAGAATAGCTTGTGGTTCAGAGCTTGCATTAAGGAGTTCGACAGTCTGGGTTCAGCCCATTTTTTACATATCCTTAGGCAAAATAGGATACTTTGTTGGGATTTAGCATTCTCTTCTTTAAAATGGAGAAAATAATAATACCCACCTTATAAAGTAATTATGAGAATTATCAGATAAACTATAGTGAAGTGCTTGACACATAGTAGACGCCTAACACACTATAGCTATCATCCTGGCCTCCCCTCTAGGGAACTCCTATTGTAGCTCACTTCTGGTGGTATAACCATCTGTCCAGAGCCCTCAGCACAGGCAGTGGCTCAGCCATATTTTTTCAAGGAAACTCCATCAATGGCTAATAGAGGCAGAGCTCTTTCAGTTTTTTCCAAGTCCTCAGTTCAATGGTTTTACATCTCCCCGCTTGTTTTTTCTTTTTGGCCTCCAGGTGCGTGATTTTTTTTTTTTTTTTTTTTTTTTGGTAGGGCTGTACAGGAAGTGGATTTGGCACATTGTTCCATCAATTTCTCTCTTTTCAGGTCTCCATTTCTCCTGGTACTACAAGGGCCTGCATTTCTCTGATCGTACCTCTCCTAGCTTCCTCTGAGTAACCAACATACTCATTTCATTCTGGTCAAGATTTTTCTCAATAGGTTTATTGCAGATTGCCGCAGCTGCAATCAGTGTTTACAATCTGATGACAAGTTGGAGATTAACGCTTGTCATCACTATTTAATTAACCTCAAATTAAGCAGTTTCTGGCCCCATTCCATGCCCTTCCACAAGCCCATCAGAGCTGCTAAAATAGTGCTGTGAGGCCTGATTGAGTCCGGGTTGTGCCACTTGGAGAGTGGGAGCTGGCTTAGCAGCCACTCTGAAGAACAACAATATTTGATCCTTACTCATATGCCTGAGGGCTGAAGCTAGGTAGCTATCCAAGGGAATTGTAAAGGGAGGGGAAGAAAGGAGGGCATTTTTCTAGTTCTAGAAAATATATAGTCCATGAATTGCAAAGGAGATGAACTAAAAAGTATTCCAGAGATGGAAAAAAAATTCTATGCTTAGTATTTAAAAATAACTTGTTTTTCTTATTGCAGAAGTAGTATACATCATTAAAATTATAAATGGTAATTATAAAAAAGGAGGAAAAGAAAAGAAGAAAGTAAAAACCACTCAAATTCCTATTCTCCACACCTGCTTACCTGAGCCGTCCAGTCTGGTAGCCACGAGGCACGTGTGGCTCTTGAGCATTTAAAATGTCGCTAGACTGAATTGACACATGCTGTAAGTATAAGCCACAAACCAGATTTCTAAGACTTAGTATGGAAAAGAAGAATTTAATATGTCTCATTATTAATTTATATTGATTACACGTTAAAGTGTTATTATTTTGCATATATTGGGTTTAAAACATATCATTAAATGAATTTCACCTATTTCTTTTAACTTTTTAAAATTTAAATATTAGACACTTTAAAATTACATATGTGCCTTGTATTATATTTCTATGAGACATGCTCTTTGAGAGCTTTCTCTGTATATATATCAAAAATTTTTTAAAGGAAAAACTGGGCTATTCTATGTACAACTTTGTATCTTCCTTTTTTCAGTTAATATATTGAGAATATGTTCATATCATGAAATACGTGGTATCATCTTTAATCATTTGTAGGTTTCATTATGTGACTATAACTGAATTGATTAATCCAAATCCTCTATTGTTGAACACTTAGGTTATTACCATTTTTTATAAAATACGAACTATCTATGAGCATGCTTGTAACTACAGCTTTGAGTTCATCCAGAAGCCAATCATTTGCGTCGCAGATTTGCTTGTGGTGAGATTAGCTACAGGGGAGGGAGGAGGGTAGATGACTGATCATGGGTGGATGATAGACAGGGAAGCTAGAGGGAGGGAGGTACCAATTGCTAGGGGCCCCCTCCTATCTCCAGCAGAAAAAGGGGACATGCTGAAACTGAGGGAGTGGAGACCTGAATGCAGGGAATATTGACAGAGATGTGGGTAGAGCTTAGGGAACCAAAAAGGTGGTAGAGCAACCATGGAAAGTGTGAAGGGGTAAAGAGAGAGAACAGCGTTGCCAGAACCCAGTGAGAGTCCTAGCTAGGAGCAAGGGAAGAAGGGCCTCTGATAGCAACCATCGTCACAGGTAGAAGAACACAGGTACTTGTCAAAACCCTCAGGTGTGCAGTGGGAAGGAAGGTGGGAGGAGATGGGGAATAAATCCTCCAAACTCTCTCCTCTCACCCTGTGATCCCCTGATACTGCCTGCCACTGTCTTCGTCCAACAGAAGCCAGAAGGGTGTGGGAGCTGAGTCTGCAGAGATCTGTAGAGGAGAGAACCCAAGCAGGGCAGATAAGGGTGGAGAATGGATAGGAAGAGGCGAGTGGAGGAAAACCAGAACACCAGCTCTGATAGGTACTCTTCTGGGGTAAGGCACTTACCCTTTCTGAGCTTTGCTTTCCTGACCTGTGAAATGTGCATGGTAATATTAACACCTACCTCAGAAGGTTGTCATGGAAATAAATGAGAGAAAGCACTTAACACAATGGTATTTTCTTTACTTGTATTCTTCAGTGTCTTATCAGTAGACTGTATCATCTTCTTATCATCTCGTCCATTTATCATTTCTTATAAATTAATCAGATAGGAAAGTAGCAGAGAAACTTACTCTGACAGAGTAAGACTGGACCTTATATTTAGACTTGAAAAGTTCTGTACACTCTAGTGAGGTGGTGGCCGTTTATGTTCTGAATTGTCCATATCAAACCCTTGTACTCTGGTAAAAATCTACAGAATTTTTCACATAGTTGGATAATCAGGCCACATGCTGTTGGCTCTGCTCAGAAATGGTCATTTAAGTGTCCTTTTATTATTTTTGGCATCCACTGGGAAATTTAAATAGCTACTGCCAGTGTGTTTTCTATATGCTCTTTTAAAAATGCTGGAATTGAACAGAGTTTAATAAAATTGCTGGACTGTTGGCTTTAGCAAGCTGTCTCAGAGATAAACCTGAAAACTCAAACCCCAAACCCTAAAGTGAGTACTTCTATAAATCAGAGACTTCCACAAGTGCTCCCTGGGGAGTGCAGTTTGACTAATATGGAGTTAGTTTACAAGCAAGGGTGGAAGCTGGCAGCTTCTGAGGCAATTTGACCCCTTCCTTTTCCTTTGCTTAGTACAGATCTGTACTAAAAATGAGTGGCAGCATTCGAAACTAAGGGACCCTGAAATGTCATCTCTGTAATTCTTAAGTAGAAAAAAGGAATAGCGCAACAGTGTAAAATAAACAAATACAAATACATGAATGCTCTTAAATTACCAGACTCTATAATTTTTGCATGAATAAGGGATTGAATAAGAGGAACAGCTTACATTTATTCAGTCTTTACAAGGTCTAGCCACTATTTAAAATGCTTTATGCGTATTATCTCATTTAATCCTCAGAGCTGCCCTGTGAATGGATAGTGTTTTCTTTATTTTACAGATAGGGAAATAGAGGCTCTGAGAAACGAAGCAAAGTAATTATAAATTTTATGTTTAGTAAGTAGTAGAAGGAACGTCAAAACACTGAGCTTTTGACTCCAGAGTTTGAACTCTTAACTGCTGCTCAATGCCATTTCTTTCTTAAGTGTTCATACAGTAACTTGGCAGTGTGAGGAAATTTTGGAAAAGATGACAACTCAGGCAAACCTGTGTGGGATATTAAGACACAGTTTTTATTCCCATAAATTACCTACAGACTGTAGACATGTTCTTTGGTTTATTACTAGAAAACCCCTCCTTAATGGATCTCAGTATCAAATCTACCACACTAGTTGAGCTAAAGGAGTTTTATAGCCAATGATGCGGAATGTTTACTGGCTATTTGGTTAATATTAATGATTTTTGATTTTTAATAACCAAGTGTTATTAAAAATGTGACTTATACTAGTTGCATCATGTGCTGAATGGCATCTTTAATTTTGTATTTACTGATTATGAGAGAATGCAAAGTGGATTCCACAATTTTAATTAACTGTTCCTCCTCTGACATTTCATTACTGGTTTCAGAAGTGATAGTGGATGGCAGACACTTACCTGTCAGAATTTTTCTATAAAAAAGCTAAGATGGAGAAATGTTAGCATTGTCTTGGTAATTGGAGAGGAAATCAGGGAAGGGAGAGAAATGGCTATTACCTTAACATATTAATATCATGCTTGGGTAAACAAAGCTTCCATCATTTGGAGGTAAATTTTTAAAATTTGAGCAGGTAGACCAACTGAAATTAAAAAAAAAATCACTAACTTCAACTTTTGCAACTTTTATATTGCAAAGGCAATATCCTTCTGAAAGTAAGCACCTCCTAGCCATCATATATCTTTACCTAGAAGAATTTCAAAGGATTTTCTGTGAGTCAGAAGAGGCAAAAACATGAAGGTTAAAGACAATGGGTCATCATCTAACACTGGGCTGATTTGCCAAGCACCCAGGACACATTTTTATTTCTTTTTTATGGTAAAAGCCAGAGAGAACACGGTGGGGTTTAAACATGGTTTCTGTATCTGGTGCCTGTGTGGGGAGATGGAGGTAAGGAGGCCAATTTATCCAGCAAATGTGCCCCAGCAAGTCAGAAATAATTACCTCCCTTGACATCTGATGAAGCTATACCAATCCCCACAGAAAATCTATGGGCAGTCCTTCTGTGCCATTTTCAGAGACCCCACCATGGCAGGTGAGCTTTTATTTACTTATTTCCATTTTGAGAGCTCTACCTTTGTAGACCGCCTTTTAAGGTTTGCCTCCTGCATAATGAGTGGAAACTAGACCGTATTTCATCACCAGGTATCTCCCTGCTGCAGGTGCTGCCTGGAGAAGTTTCCTTCTGTTGAGCTTGCAAGCCTCATTTATTTTCCTGTGCTTTCTACTGTGGGCAGAGCCTGGCCAACTGCATTAGTAAATTATCATTATTACACTGTGATGTCTTGGCACGATCAGGGGCTAAGTTGGAAAAGATGGTGTTAAACTGAGAACATGTCTTCCCCCTTCCTCGAGCTGCCCCAAGTGGACCTTTGCTGGCTTGCCGGGTCCATGTCAGCACCAGGATTCTCTGAAGACAAAGGGAAGTTCTGACCAAATTGAAGCATTTCTGCTACTAAGTGTAATGAATAGGAATTTTTTAAGTAGGATGCTTTTGATTTGGGATCAACTGGACAATTCATGATGGTAATTTTTTAGGGAGGAGGGGAGGGCATTTGACATTCAAAGCCATTTGACATTTTAAAAGTTACAATGTTATTTTAAAAACTAAAATATTACTAACATATTTGTGTGTAATTCATTTATAGTTTACACCAGCTTTGGAGGGCTGTCTATTCTCAGTGTAGAAGTTTTAATTAAAAATATTTTATTGCTACTCTAAGCTTCCTTAAATTAAGGCACTGCTCTTCACTTCTCTGTTTTTCTTCCTCATGCACTCTTAATAATCTGCCTAGTCTTATCTACAATGATAAAACTTATTGTTGTTATATTTTAAGTGTTGTCTCATTCACTCAGTATGTAGTTGGTGCTCAGTAAATTCTTGTTGAAGGAGTGGTTCAACACTGCCCATGCATTGTATGTTCCAGCCATACTAGAAGATGTTTTAGCACAGACACTGCTTGTTCCACCTTTGGAGTTTTACCCACCTTTCAGAAAGGTCCTTTGCTGTTCAAGTCTTAGCATTTTTTGTATTGCTTATTTGTGAGTTTTTCTCCTCCTTACCCCATCTAAGCACAGTTCCAGTATATGTATTAGGTGCTCAATAAATATCTTAAAGAATGAGTGAGTTATTGAATGAATATATGCAGCTAACCCAAGGAAAAATTATGTGACATTTTATAAACAATATTTGTAAATAATAAAATAATAAAAATGAGATTTGAAACAGTATTTTCCTTGCTCAGTCCTTTCCTCAGAGCTCTATAATGCCTCCCCGTTCCCTTTGGCAGTGGTTTTCCAGTTATGATAATCTCTCTGATCATGGGATCATGCCTTTTCCCTGCTTAAAATCTTTCAAGGGCTTCTCATTGCCCTTGGAACAAATGTAATTCAAATTCTTTAAATATGGCTGAAAGTTCTACCTCTCCAGCCCTAGTTCTCCCCAAGCCTTGTTTAGTCTTCCACTCGTTGGTCATAGAATCTGAGGTTTCTTCTTCCCCAGGGGCTTGTTATGTTGGATTCCTCCTGCTTGGAGTGCTTTTACCTTTCCTTAGTTAACTTCTTTATGGTTCAGGTTGGTCTTATACTTAATATTTAAAATGTTAATATTTAATGTTTAAAATGTTAAATATTACTTTCTTAAGGAGGTCTTTCCTGTTCACTCCATGCCACCACCACCGATCACCACCATTTTCACCTCTACCTACGTCTACCAGCCTAGATAATTTTCCTTCTTATATGCCTTTAAGATAGTTTATCAATAAAATAGAATAATGTGGATTTTTTTGGCCAAGTCATGTGAACCATTAAGCTAATGCAATTTAAATTGAGAATTTGTGCCATTTTAAGCTTTTCTCCCATAAATTTCTCTTTGGCAGCTCACATGACTATCCCTCCTTCCAAAAACACACATTTATTATAGGTGAATGCTATGCTAAGTGCTTTACATGCATTTACTCATTTACTCCTCACACCAACCTTATAGTAGATACTGTTACTAGCTCTCATTTTATTGAAAAAAGTAAATTGAGAGAGCTTAAGAAACTCACACAGATAGCATATGGCAAGCTGGGGTTTAAGTTCAGGCTATATACACTCTTATTCTCTATAGCCAATACACAGATAGTGATTAGACAGTGGTGGATAAATATCCAGTAAGTGTATGGTTTCGTTTGTTTTTTATTTCAGAATATTAAGGGGGTACAAACATTTTGGTTACATGATTTGATTTTGTACAGTTTGAGTCACAGTTATTTGTGTGCCCATCACCAAGATAACGTGCATTGTACACATTAGGTGTGCATTTACCCGTCCCCTTCCCCTGCCTCCCACCTACTTGATTTCCATTGAGTTTTACTACTTTGTGTGCAAATGGGTGTTGATCAATTAGTTACAATTTAATAGTGAGTACATGTGGTATTTGTTTTCCCATTCTTGCAATACTTCACTTAGAAGAATGGTCTCAAGTTCCATCCAGGTTGTTACAAAAGGTAACATTCACATTTACCTTTTTACAAAAGGCAAAAAGTTCATATTTTTTTATGGCTGTGTATACTCCATAGTTGACATACACCACATTTATTAATCCACTCATGTACTGATGGGCACTTGGGTTGATTCCACATCTTTGTGATTGTGGATTGTGTGTGATAAACATTGGAGTGCATGTGTCTTTTTGATAAATGATTTTTTTCCTTTGGGTAAATACCCAGTAATGGGATTGCTGCATCAGATGGTAGTTCAAACTTTGAATTCTTTGTGGTATCTCCATACTATTTTCCACAGAGACAGTACTAGTTTGCAGTCCCTCCAACAATGTATAAGTGTTCCTTTCTCTCCGCATCCATGCCAGCATCTGTTGCTTTGGGACTTTTTGATAAAAGCCATTCTTACTGAAGTTAGGTGATATCTCATTGTGGTTTTGATTTGTATTTCCCTGATTATTAGAAACTTTGAGCATTTTTTCATATGTTTATTGGCCATTAGTCTGTCTTTTTTTGAAAAGCATCTGTTCACGTCTTTTGTCCAGTTTTTATGGGGTGGTTTGATTTTTTTCTTGCTGATTTACTTGAGTTCTTTGTAGATTATGTTTATCAGCCATTTATTAGATGGATAGCTTACAAACATTTTCTCCCATTCTGTAGGTTGTCTATTCACTCTAGTGATTGTTTCCATGTTTATGCAGAAGACTTTCAATTTAATTCAGTCCCATTTGCTAATTTTTATTGTTCTTGTGATTGCCTTTGGGGTCTTCTTCATAAATTCTTTGCTTAGGCCAATATCTATAAGAGTTTTCCCAACATTTTCTACCAGAATTCTTATAGTTTCTCACCTTAGGTTTAAGTCTGTTATCCATTGTAAGTTGATTTTTGTGAGTGATGAGGGGTGTGGATCCTGTTTCAGTCTTCTACGTGTGTCTATCAAATTTTCCCACCACCGTTTACTGGATAGGGATTCTTTTCCCCAGTGTATGTTTTTGTCTGCTTTGTTAAAGATCAGACGGCAAAATGAACATGGCTTTATATCAGCGTTGCCTTTCTAATCCATAGGTCTATGTTTCTGTTTTCATGTCAGTACCATGCTATCTTTGTTACTATAGCCTTGTAGTATAGCTTGAAGTCTGGTAAATTGATGCCTCCTGATTTGTTCTTATAGCTTAAGGTCGCTTTGGCTATTTGGGATCTTTTCTGGTTCCATACAAAGCAAAGAACTATTTTTCCTAGATCTGTGAAAAATGACGTTGGTGTTTTAATGGGGATTGCATTGAATCTGTAGATCACTTTGGGTAATACAGACATATTAATAATGTTGATTCTGCTGACCCATGACCATGGTATGTTTTTCCATCTGTTTACATCCTCTGCAACTTCCTTCTTCAATGTTTAGTAATTCCCTATGTACAGGTCTTTTACCTCCTTAATTAAATATATTCCTAGGTATTTTGTGTTTTTTTTGTTGCTATTGTGAAAGGTATGGAATCTTTGATTTGATTCTCGGTTTGACTGTTGTTGGCATAAATGAATGCTACTGATTTGTGCACATTGATTTTGTAATGTGAAATTTTATTGAATTTGATTATCAATTCCAGGAGTCTCTTGGAAGAATCTTCAGGGTTTTCTAGATATAAAATATTATTGTCAGCAAAGAGTGATAGCTTGACCTCTTCTGTCCTGGGATATGGTCAATCTTAGAGAATGTCCCATGAGCTGATGAGAAAAACGTATATTCAGTGGTTTGGGGATAGAATGTTCTGTAAATGTCAGCCAGGCCCATTTGTTGTAGAGTTCTGTTTAAGTCCATTCTTTGTTTGTTTATTTTCTGTTTGGAATATCTGTCCTGTTCTTTCAGAGGGTTGTTGAAGTCTCCGTCTATTACTATGCTGTGGTTTATCATTTTGTTTAGATCAAGTGAGACTTGCTTTATGAATCTGGGTGCATCTGAGTTAGGTGCATAAATACTTAGAATTGTTATGTCTTCATATTGAATTTACCCTTCACCATTATAGAGTGACCATCTTCGTCTTTCATTACCTTTGTTATTTTGAAGGCTAAGTTATCTGAAATCAGAACTGCCATGCCAGCTTTTTTCTGGCATCTGCTTGCTTGAAATATTGTTTTCCATCCCCTCGCCTTGAGTCTGAATGCATCCTTGTGGGTTAGATGTGTTTCCCGAAGACAGCAGATACTTGGCTTGTGTATGTTTGTCCATTCGGCCAGCCTGTGTCTCTTTAGTGAGCAGTTCAAGCCATTCACATTTATTGAGAGAATTGATAAGCGGGGGAAAATTTCTGATCATCCCATTGAGTTCAACTTTGTTGCCCTGCTTTCTCCCTCAAGCCATTGGGGTGTTTGGCCTTTGACATTTAGCTTTTGGATGATTTTTACATTGGTGAGTGTTTATTGTGCTGATCCATGTGTAACACTCTTTTGGGTACTTCCTGGAGGGCAGGTCTTGTCTTGATGCATTCCCTCAGTCTTTGGTTGTCTGAGAAGGTCTTTATTTCTCCTTCATATATGAAACTTAGTTTTGTAGGGTACAAGATTCTAGGCTGGGCATTATTCTGTTTGAGAAGAGTGAGAATGGGGCCCCAGTCTCTTCTTGCTTGTAAGATTTGACAGAGACATCCCTAAACACCTGGAGCCAAGAAAAAAAAGAGAGAGAAAGAAAATGAAACTATTCTCCGAGTCTTTGCATATTGGCTCTGTGTTGGGGCACTCCTTTGACATTTAGCCAGGCCATTTGCAATTCTGCCTTAGCCTTCACTTCCTGCTTGCAGGGAACCTAAGGTCAGCCAAAAGTGAAAGCTTAGGGTCTTCTCAGGTCTTGTCAAGCATGTGTCCAGCCCTGGGCACATCATGGCCTTCTAATTCCCTGCTGTGCACAGGAGCTTTTCCCAGCCTTTACTCCCCCATGTATCTACTTCCCCAGCCTCTTTCTTCCCAGGATTTCCTGTCTCTGCTTGCCCTGACTTGTATCCCTTGCCACAGGTGGCTGCAGCTAGTATATTTGCTTTGAGATGCTTCTGACAAACACAGGCTGGGGAGGCTGCTTCAGTCATGAGAAACAAAGGCCAGCCTCTGTATTCTGTATTCTGTATTTTCGCCTGTCTGATGGTGAGACTGAAATAGGATCTGCACTTTTCACCATTATTTTAAGAATCATTTGATTCATGAGCTCAGAATCAAAAATGGTTTTCATAGAGAAATCTATGTTTAGGCCCAGGTAACTGGATATTTCCAACTAGTAGGTAGCAACACATTTTAAATAACCATTATTTTACCATTATTTCACCATTTTTAAAAGGACTGTAGCACTTTTCACCATCATTTTAACGTGATTTCTTTCACCAACTCAGAGCCTAAAAGGCTTTTTGCAGGCAAATCTATGCTGAGGCCCAGCTAACTGGATATTTCACCATTATTGGAAGAACTGTGTATTGGAGCTGGTTTTCGTGAGAGGTGGAGAGTGCAGGTCCTGGGTAAGTCTTTTGTTTGAATTGCTGAGAGGTGTGCATTTTTGTGAGAGGTGAAAAGTGCGGATCCTGTTTCAGTCTTTAGACTGATCTGCACTTTTCACCGTCCTCTTCGGAATCACTTGATTCATCAGCACAGAATGGAGAACAGTTCTGGCAGACAAATGTATGTTTTGGCCCAGGAAACTGGATATTTCCAAGGAGTAGGTAGCAGAGTTTTTGGAATAACCATGATTATAAGAATTATTTCACCATTAGTTCATCATTTTAGAAGGACTGTAGCACTTTTCACCATCATTTTAGCGTGTTTTGTTTCATCAGCTCAGAGCCTAAAAGGGTTTTGGCAGGCAAATCTATGCTGAGGCCTTGATAACTGGATATTTCAGTATTCTTGGAAGAATTGTCTGTTGGAACTGCTTTTCGTTAGAGGTGGAGACTGCAGGTCCTGTGTCAGTCTTTTGTTTGAGTTGATGACCCTCACAGATGAGATGTGTGCATTTTCATGAGAGGTGAAAAGTGTGGATTCAGTCTTTATACTGAAACAGGATCGGCACTTTTCACCATCCTCTTCACAATCACTTCATTCATGAGCTAGGAATGGAGAACAGTTCTGGCAGACAAATCTATGTTTCTGCCCAGGAAACTGGATATTTCCAAGGAGTAGGTAGCAGAACTTTTGAAAGAAGCATGATTTTAAGAATGATTTCACCAGTATTTCACCACTTTTAAGGGGCTGTAGCACTTTTCACCGTGATTTTAACGTGATTTATGTCATCATCTCTGAGCCCAGAAGGGTTTTGTCAGGCAAATCTATGCTCAGGCCCTGTTAACTGGATATTTCACCATTATTGGAAGAATCGTTTGTTGGAACCACTTTCCATTAGAGGTGGAGAGTGAAGGTCCTGTGTCAGTCTTTGGTTTGAGTCGATGACCCTCAGAGATTAGAGGTGCTAATTTTCGTGAGAGGTGAAAAGTGCAGATACTGTTTCAGTCTTTAGACTGGATATTTGACTGGGCAAGTTGAGTGCGCAAATCAACTTCCATCTGAGCCTTGCAAGTCAGGCCTGGGGAACCGAGCCACCCAGCACCCTTGAGTCTTTGCACAGGACAGCTTCCTGAGCTGCCCAGCCTCTCTTCTTAATTCTGGAGACAATTAAGAAGCATTTAGCAGTACACTGAATACTACCAGAGTCTGATTTGGCACTGAGGCACAACTCTACAGTCTTGCCCTGCAGAAGACCCCTGTTCCCATGAAGGCACAGAAGTGGAGTAATATGGAATATCCAGAAAACTGGATATTTCCAAGGAATAGGTAGCAGAACTTTTGAAACAAGCATGATTTTAAGAATTATTTCACCAGTATTTTACCACTTTTAAGGGACTGTAGCATTTTTCAGGATCATTTAAATGTGATTTGTGTCATCATATCTGAGCCCAAAGGTTTTGGCTGGCAAATCTATGCTGAGGCCCTGGAAACTAGATATTTCACCATTATTGGAAGAATCATCTGTTGGAACGGTTTTTGGTGAGAGGTGGAGACTACAGGTCCTGCATCAGTCTTTTGTTTGAGTTGATGGCCCTCAGAGATGACAGGTGAGCATTTTCAGTCTAAAGACTGAAACAGGATCCACACTTTTCCCAGTCCTCTTCACAATTACTTGATTCATGAGCTTGAAATGAAGAATGGTTCTGGCAGACAAATCTATGTTTCGGCCCAGGAAACTGGATATTTCCAAGGAGTAGGTAGCAGAATTTTGAAGTAAACATGATTTTAGAATTATTTCTCTAGTATTTCACAAATTTTAATTGACTGTCATACTTTTCACCATCATTTTAATGTGATTTGTTTCATCAACTCTGAGCCATAACGGATTTTGGCAGGCAAATCTATGCTTAGGCCCTGATAACTGGATATTTCAGTATTATTGGAAGAATCATCTGTTGGAACAATTTTTCGTTAGAGGTGGAGACTGTAGGTCCTGCCTCAGTCTTCTGTTTGAGTTGAGGACCCTCAGAAATAAGAGGTGCACATTTTTGTGAGAGGTGAAAAGTGAGGATCCTGTTTCTGTCCTCAGTCTTTCTTTAGACTGAAATAGGATCCTCACTTTTCACCAACCTCTTCACAATCACTTGATTCATCAGCTCGGAATGGAGAATGGTTCCTGCAGACAAATCTATGTTTCGGCCCAGAAAACCAGATCTTTCCAAGGAGTAGGTAGAAGAACTTTTGAAGTAAGAATGATTTTAAGAATTATTTCTCAAGTATTTCACCACTTTTAAGAGACTGTAGCACTTTTCTCCACCATTTTGACGTGATTTGTTTACTCAACTCTGAGCCCTAAAGGGTTTTGGCAGGCAAATCTATGCTGAGGTCCTGCTAACTGGATATTTCAGTATTAGTGGAAGAATCGTTTGTTGGTTTCGGTTTCCCTTAGAGATGGAGACTGCAGGTCCTTTGTCAGTCTTTTGTTTGTGTTGATGAGCCCCAGAGATGAGAGGTGTGCATTTTCGTGAGAGGTGAAAAGTATGGATCTTATTTCAGTCTAAAGACTAAAACAGGATCCACAGTTTTTGCCATCCTCTTCACAATCAATTGATTCATCAGCTCGGAATGGAGAATGGTTCTGGCAGACAAGTCTATATTTCGGCCCAGGAAACTGGATATTTCCCATGGTTATGTAGCAGAATTTTTGAAATATGCATGATTTTACGAATTATTTCACCAGTATTTCACCATATTTAAGAGACTGCAGCACTTTTCACCATAATTTTAACATGATTTGTTTCCTCACCTCTGAGCCCTAAAGGGTTTTGGCAGGCAAATCTATGCTCAGGCCTTGTTAACTGGATATTTCACCATTATTGGAAGAATCGTTTGTTGGATCCGGCTTTTGTTAGAGGTGAAGAGTGCAGGTCCTGTGTCAGTGTTTTGTTTGAATTGATGACCCTCAGAGATGAGAGGTGCACATTTTTGTGAGAAGCGAGAAGTGCTGATCTTATTTCAGACTAAAGACTGACACAGGATCCGCACTTTTCACTGTCCTCTTCCCGATCACTTGATTCATCAGCTCGGAATGGATAACGGTTCTGGCAGGCAAGTCTATGTTTCAGCCCAGGAAACTGGATATTTCCAAGGAGTAGGTAGGAGAACTTTTGAAGTAAGCATGATTTTAAGAATGATTTCTCCAGTATTTTACCACCTTTAAGGGACTGTAGCACTTTTCACCATGATTTTGACGTGATTTGTTTACTCAACTCTGAGCCCTAGAGGGTTTTGGCAGGCAAACCTATGCTGAGGCCCTGCTAACTGGATATTGCCATATTATTGAGAGAATTGTTTGTTGGATCCGGCTTCCGTTAGAGGCAGAGACTGCAGGTCCTGCATCAGTCTTTTGTTTGAGTTGAGGACCCTCAGAGATGAGAGGTGTGCATTTTCGTGAGAGGTGAAAAGTGTGGATCCTGTTTCAGTCTAAATACCCATTATTTTAAGAACTATTTCACCATTGTTTTATCATTATTTTAAGAATGGTAGCACTTTTCACCATTATTTTAAGAATCATTTGTTCAAGTTGATTTATGTGATAGGTGAAAGTACAGGTTCTTTGTCCATGTTTTGTTTGAATTGATTATCCTCAGAGATGAGAAGTGTGCATTTTTTGAGAGGTGAGTATTGCAGATCCTTGTTTCACTCTTTATAGGTGAGATTCTTCAGTCTTTGCAGAATCCTCCTGTTGGTACTGGTTTTTGTGAGAGGTTTAATGTGCATGTCTTGTGTCAGTCTTTTGTTTGAGTTGATTATCATCAGAGATCAGAAGTGTGCATTTTCGAGATACATGAAAATACAGATCCTGTTTCAGTCTTTGGGCTGAAACTGGAGCCACACTTTTCAGCATCATCTTAAGAATCTTTTGGTTCATCAGCTCGGAATCAAAAACGGCTTTGACAGACAAATCTATGTTTACACCCAGACAACTCCATATTTCCAAGGGGTATGTAGCAGAACTTTTGAAATAACCATTATTTTATGAATTATTTCAGAATTAGTTCACAATTTTTTAAAGGAGGGTAGCACCTTTCACCATCATTTTAATATGATTTGTTTCATCAGCTAATAGTCTAAAATGGTTTTGGCAGAGAAATATTGTTGGGGCTGACCGAACTTGATATTTCCAAGAAGTTGAGAGCTGTTAGAGTTGTTAAAATAGAACTGTTAAAATAACTATTAGTTTAAGAACTATTTCACCATCCTCTTGCCATTATTTGTAGAATGGTAGCACTTTTCACTGTTGCTTGAAGAATCGTTTGTTGGAGTTGATTTTTTGAGAGGTGGAAAGTGCAGGTCTTGTGTCAGTCTTTTGTTTGTGTTTATTATCATCAGAGATAAGAAGAGTGTTATTTTTTGACAGCTGAAAAGTGTGGATCATGTTTCAGTCTTTATATTTTCACCATTATCTTAAGTCTTTAGACTTTCAATCCTTGGACTTTCACTATCATCTTAAGAATCATTTGATTCATCACCTTGAATTAAAAATGAATTTGGCAGTGAAATCTATGTTTATGCCCAGGTAACTGGATATTTCCAAGGAGTAGGTAGCAGAATTTTTGAAATAGCTATTATTTTAGGTATCACTTTACCATTATGTCAACATTTTTAAAGGACTGTAGAACTTTTCACCTTCTGTTTAACACTATTTCTTCCATCAGCTCAGAGCCTAAAATGGTCTTGGCAGACAAATCTATGTTAAGGCCCAGTTGACTGGATATTTCCAAGAAGTTGGTACTAGAGCCAGCAAAATAATCATTATTTTAAGAATTATTTCACCATCGTTTCACCACTATTTTAAGAACGCTAGCATTTTTCACCATTATTTTATGTGTCATTTGTTGGAGTTGATTTTGTGAGAGGTGGCAGGTGCAGGTCCTGTGTCAGTCTTTCATTTGAGTTGATTATCATCAGAGATTAGAAATGCTCATTTTTGTGAGTTGTGAAAAGTGTGGATCCTAGACTGAAACAGTATCCGCACTTTTCACCGTCATCTTAAGAATCATTTGATTCATCAGCTTGGAATCGAAAATAATTTTGGGAGATAAATCTATGTTTAAACCCATGTAACTGGCTATCCGAATGCATCCTTGTTGGTTAGATATTTTTCCCGAAGACAGGAGATAGTTGGCTTTTTTATATTTGTCCATTCTGCCGGCCGATGTGTATTTAGGGGGCTGTTCAAGCCATCCACATTTATTTAGAGAATTGATAAGCAGGGGCACATTTCTGTTCATCCTGTTGAGTTCAACTTTGTTTCCTTGCTTTCTCCCTCATGCCATTGTAGTGTCTGGCCTTTGACATTTAGCTTTTGGATGATTTTTACATTAGTGAATGTTTATTGTGCTGATCTATGTGTAACACTCTTTTGAGTACTTCCTGGAGGACAGGTCTTGTCTTGATGTATTCCCTCAGTCTTTGGTTGTCTGAGAAGGTCTTTATTTCTCCTTCGTATATGAAACTTGGTTTTGCAGGGTACAAGATTCTAGGCTGGGTATTATTCTCTTTGAGAAGGATGAGAATGGGGCCCCACTCTCTTCTTGCTTGTAAGATTTGACAGAGACATCCCTGAACACCTAGGGCCAAAAAAAAAAAAAAAAAGAAAGAAAGAAAGAAAGAAAAATGAAACTATTCTGAGTCTTCGCATATGGCTCTGTGTTGGGGCACTCATTCAACACTTAGGGAGGCCATTTCCATTTCTCTCTTATCCTTTACTTCCTGCTTGCAGGGAACCTAAGGTCAACTTGAAGTGAAATCCTAGGGTCTTCTCAGGTCTTCTCTGAGCTTGTGTTCAGCCCTTTGCACATCATGGCCTTTTAATTCCCGGCTATGCATGGGAGCTTTTCCAGCCTTTACTCCCCTATGTATCTCTTTCCCCAGCCTCTTCATTCCCAGGATTTCCTCTCTCCTTCCTTGCCCTGACTTGTATCCCTTGCCACAGGTAGCTGCAGCTAGTATATTTGCTTTGAGATCCTTCTGACAAACACAGACTGGGGAAGCCACTTCAGTCAGGAGAAACAAAGGCCAGCCTGTCCATGATTGTGTGTTTTCACCTGTCCGGTGGCAAGCTGTTGGTGAGCTGAAAACACAGAATCACAATGAAACAAACAGTTAAACACACAATCACCATGAATTCAAGTAACTAATTGAGTATTTTTAATCAATTAATTCACAATTCACAGTTAATTCTTTGTTTTTTTAATGTTTTGTTTATTTCAGCATATTATGGGGCTATGAATGTTTAGGTTATGTATATTACCTTTGCCCCACCCGAGTCAGAGCTTCAAGTGTGTCCGTACCCTGAATGGTGTGCCCTGCACCCATTAGGTGTGTATGTACCCATCCCCTCCACCCCCCTCCCATCTGCCTGTCACCCGATCAATGTTATTACTATATGTGCTCTTAAGTATTGATCAGTTAATACCAACTTGATGATGAGTACTTGTGGAGCTTGTTTTTCCATTCTTGTGATATTTCACTTAGTAGAATGGGCTCCAGCTCCATCCAGGATAATACAAGAGGTACTAGATCGCTGTTGTTTTTTGTGGCTGAGTAGATCTCCATGGTAAACACACACACGCACAGACACACACACCCACTCCACATTTTATTAATCCATGCATGTACTGATGGGCACTTCGGTTATTTCCATATCTTTCCAACTGTGAATTGTGCTGCTATAACCCTTCCAGTGCAGATGTCTTTTTTACAGAATGTCTTTTGTTCTTTTGGGTAGATGCCCAGTAATGGGATTGCTGTATCAAATGGTAGTTCTACTTGTAGCTCTTTGAGGTATCTCCATATTACTTTCCACAGAGGTTGTACTAGTTTGCAGTCCCACGAACAGTGTATGAGAGTTCCTATGTCTCCACATCCACACCAACGTTTATTGTTTTGGGATTTTGTGATAAAGGGCATTCTCACTGGAGATAAGTGACATCTCATTGTGGTTTTGATTTGCATTTCCCTGATGATTAGAGATGTTGAGCATTTTTCCATATGTTTGTTGGCCATTAGTCTGTCTTCTTTTGAAAAGTTTCTGTTCATATCCTTTGGCCACTTTTTGATAGGGTTGTTCAATTTTTTTCTTGCTGATTTTCCTGAATTCTATAGAGGTTCTTGTTATCAGCCCTTTATTGGATGTGTAACATGCTAATTTTTCTACCCATTCTGTAGGTTGTCCGTTTTCTGTTGTGATAGTTTCCTTGGTTGTGAAGAAGCTTTTTAATTTGACCAAGTCCCATTTATTTATTTTTATTGTTGCTGTGATCACCTTAGGGGTCTTCTTCATAAATTCTTTGCATAGACCAATGTCTGTAAGAGTTTTTCCAACATTTTCTTCTAGAATTCTGATAGTTTTACACCTTAGGTTTAAGTCTATTATCCACCTTGTGTTGATTTTTGTGAGAGATGAAAGGTACAGATCCTGTTTTAGTCTTCTCCATGTGGCTATCCAATTTTCCCAGCACCACTTATTGAATAAGGATTCTTTTCCCTGGTGTATGTGTTTGTCTGCTTTGTCAAAGATTAGATGGCTATATGAAGATGGTTTTTTATCTGGGTTCTCAGTTCTGTTCCATTGGTCTATGTCTCTGTTCTTGTGCCAGTACCATGCTGTTTTAGTTACTATAGCCTTGTAGTATAGCTTGAAGTCTGGTAAACAGATGCCTCCCCATTTGTTCTTTTGGCTTAAGGTTGCTTTTGCAATACGGGGACTTCTCTCATTCCATACGAAGTGTAGAATTATTTTTTATAGATCTGTGAAAAATGATGTTGGTATTTTAATAGGGATTTCCTTGAATCTGTAGATCACTTTGGGTAGTATAGACATTTTAACAATGGTGCTTCTGCTGACCCATGAGCATGGTATACTTTTACACCTCTTTACATCCTCTGCTGTTTCCTTCCTCAGTATTTCATAGTTCTCCCTGTAGGGGTCTTTTACCTCCTTAGTTAAATATATTCCCAGGTATTCTATTTTCTTTGTTGCTATCGTGAAGGCTAGTGGGTCTTTGATTTGGTTTTCAGTTTGACTGTTGTTGGCATATAGGAATGCTGCTGATTTCTGTATGTTGGTTTTGTAACCTGAGACTTTGCTGAACTTGTTTATGAAGTCCAGTAGTCCCATGGCAGAATCTTTGAGTTTTCTAGATGTGCGATCATATCATTAGCAGACAGCAATAGTATGACATCTTCTGTCCCCATTTGGATGCCCTTGATTTCCTTCTCTTGTGTTATTGCCCTGGGTAGGACTTCCAGCTCTATGTTGAAGAGAATTGGTGATTGAGTGCAACCTTGTCTGGTTCCAGTTCTAAGTGGGAACGCTTTCACTTTTTCCCTGTTCAGTACGATGTTGGCTGTGGGTTTGTCATATATGGCTTGTATCATTTTTAGGTAAGTCCTGTCTCTGTCTGTTTTCTTAAGCGTTCTTATCATAAAAGGGTGCTGACTTTTGTCAAATGCTTTTTCTGCATCTGCTGAGAGGATCATATAGTCTCTGTTTTTGCTTCTGTTTATGTGGTGAATTACATTTATGGATTTGCGTATGTTGAACCATCCCTGCATCTCTGGGAGAAAGCCCACTTGGTCGTGATAGATTATTTTTTTGATAAGCATCTGAATTCAGTTTGCTAGTATTTTGTTGAGAATTTTTGCATCTATATTCACAAGGTATATTGGTCTGTAGTTTTCTTTTTCTGTTGCATCCTTTCCTTATTTTGGCATCGGGGTGATGTTGGCCTTGTAAAACATGTTCGGGAGGATTCCTTCCTTCTCAGGGTTGTGGAATAATTTCTGCAGGATAGGCGCCAGTTCTTCCTTGTAGGTCTGGTAAAATTTGGGTGTGAAACCATCTCTCCTGGGACTTTTCTTTTTAGGAAGGTTTTTATTATTGCTGCTTCATTTTCAGTACTTGATATTGGTCTGTTCAGGAATTCTATTTCTTCCTGATTGAGCCTAGGAAGACTGTGTGTTTCTAAGAGTTGGTCCATTTCCTCCACACTTTCAAGTTTATGTGTACAAGGGTTTTTATAGTATTCATAGATGATAATTTGTACTACCATGGCATCAGTTGTGATTTCCCCTTTTTCATTTCTGATTGTGGTTATTAGAGTCTTTTCTTTTTTGATTCTGGTTAATCTAGTGAGAGGCCTGCCAAATTTATTCATCTTTTCAATGAGCCAACTTTTTGTCTCTATTAATCTTCTGTATAATTCTTTTATTATTGATTTCATTTAGCTTTGCTCTGATCTTGGTTATTTCTTTTCTTCTGGGTTTGGGATTGGTTTGCTGTTCATTTTCCTGTTCCTTGAGATGATTCATTAAATTGTTGTGATCTTTCGGATGTAGGCATTTAGGTCTGTAAATTTTTCTCTCAGGACTGCTTTAGATATATCCCACAGATTTTGAAAACTTTTGTCCCCTTTATCATTTAGTTTGAAAAATCTCTTGATTTTCATCTTAATTTCTTCCTTGAATCAGCTATCATTTAGCAGTAGGTTGTTTAGTTTCCATGACTTTGTGTAGAAATGAGTGTTTCTGTTTCAGTTGATTTCTAATTTTCTTCCACTGTGGTCTGAGAAGATACATGGCATAATTTCTATTTTTTCAAAATTTGTTGAGGCATGTTTTGTGGCCTCAGATGTGGATCAGTCTTAGAGAATGTTCCATGAGCTGATGAGAAGAATATATATTCAGTTGTTTGGGGGTAAAATGTTCTATTAGGCCCATTTGTTCTAGAGTTCTGTTTAAATACATTATTTCTTTGTTTCTGTTTGTAGGATCTGTCCTGTTCTGTCAAATGGGTGTCAAAGTCCCTGATTATTACAGTGCTGCTGTTTATCATTTTGTTTAGATAAAGTAGGATTTGCTTTATGAATCTGGGTGCTCCTGTCCTAGGTGTGTATATATTTAGAATTGTTATGTCTTCTTGTTGAATGGTTCCCCTTACCATTATATAGTGACCGTCTTTGTCTTTTTTTACTTTGGTTTATTTGAATTCTATTTTATTTTTCATGAGAACAGCTACACCAGCTTTCTTTTGTTTTCCGTTTGCATGTAATATTGTTTTCCATCCCTTCACCTTCAGTACTTGTGGGTTAATATGTGTTTCCTGGAGATAGCAGCTATATGGCTTGTATTTTTTTAATCCATTCAGCCAGCCTATCTCTCTTGAGTGGGGAGTTCAAGCCATTCACATTTATTGAAAAAATTGATAAGTGGGGTAGATTTCTGTTTATCCTGTTGAGTAGAACTTTATTGCTCTGTTTTACCTTTTGAGCCATTGTGGTATCTGGGCTCTGACCTTTATCTTTTGGGTGATTTTACACTAGTGGGTGTCTACTGTGTTGATCCATGTATAATGCAGTTCTGAACACTTCTTGCAGGGCAGGTCTGGTCTGACAAATTCCCTCAGTGTTTGCTTGTCTGAGAAGGCCTTTATTTCTCCCTCATGTAAGAAACTTAGTTTTTCAGCTATAAAATTCCAGGCTGGCTGTTATTCTGTTTGAGAAGGCTGAGAATAGGGCCTCAATCCCTTCTGGTTTATAAGGTCTCAGTTGAGAAGTCTGCAGTTAGTCTGATGGGTTTTCCTTTGTAAGTTACCTGATATTTTTGCCTTGCTGCTCATAGGAGTGATTCTTTCATGTTTACTCTGGCAAGTCTAGTGACTGTTTGTTGTGGTGATTATCTCTTTGCAATGAATCTTCCAGGAGTCCTTTGAGCTTCTTGTATCTGGCTATCTGGATTTCTAGCCAGGTGAGGGAAATTTTCCTAGATTATTCCTCCAAATAGATTTTCCAACCCTTGTGTATTTTCTTCTTTCCCCTCAAGGATGCCTATGATTCTTACGTTTGGCCTCTTTACATAATCCCACATTTCTTATAGGCTTTTTTTGTTCCTCTTATTTCTCTGTTGTTTTTCTTCAACTGAGTTTTTTAACTCAAAAGTGTTATCTTCATGCTCTGAGATTCTTTCTTCTGCCTGGTCTAGCCTATTCTTAAGGCTTTCTAGTGTGTTTTACAAATCCTTGAATAAATTTTTCATTTCTACAAGTTCTGTTTGGTTTTTCTTTAATAATCTGATTCCTTTAGAGAATTTTTCAGTAATTTCCTATATTGTATTTGTGACTTCTTTGTGTTGGGTTTCTATCTTCTCTTGTATTTCGTTGACCTTCCTTATAATCCATATTCAAAATTCTTCATCTGTCATTTTAATCCTTTTCTTTATGTTGGTATCCCTTGGTAAGGACTTATTGTTTTCTTTTGAGGGTGTCCTTTTGCTTTGATTTCTCATATTTCCAAAGTTCTTTTGCTGAACTTTTGCTGGTTCTTTTGTTCTTTTGCTGGTTCCTTCTCATAAAGCTCTCAATTGAGAGCTGAGAGTGCTAGGATGGCTTATGCACCAGTGTCTGATTCCCTGAAGATTGGTCGCTGACTATTCCAGGGAGAGGAATGCTGGTCCTGAGTTGCCTTTGGGGAACTTTTGTAGGTTTGGTGAACCTCTTGGGTTACACCACGTTGGTGGCTCTGCTTTTAGTGCTAGGCTTGGCCGGAAACACACCCCCACCATAGAAAAACTGTATTCTCAGCACTCAGCACTTTTGTGGTTGCTGTGGGAGGGGAGGAGCTGTGGTCTCCCTGTACCTCTCTGGTGTCCTGCCCACCTGTGCAAGCTGCCAGTGGGTGATACTGTGAAATGCCACTGTGGTGGCTCTGCTCTCAGTGGCGGGCTCAGGGGGGAATATGCCCCAGCTGTATAGAAGCAGGCTTCTCAGCACTGACCCCTCTTGCAGTTGCTGTGGGGTGAGAGGGGCCATAGCTACAAGCTGTTTTGAGCCAAAATTACTTTCTGTGATGCCAGGAATGGAGGAGGTACCCAGGTGTAAGAATGCTGGCTCTCTGGTCTCTTGTGGCACTCTCCCAGGAAGTGACTCTTTTGTGTCTCATTGCTTGCCAGAGTCACCCATGTAGGGGAGGGGAGGCCCCCTTACCCTTTCACTGGGCTCCAGACCTCTCTGGATATGGTCCATGCCACTGTCCTCTCTTTTCTATCTTCCTCTTTCTCGGCTTTGTAGTTGTTCTCGGTGGGGTCCCTGGATACCCCTGCTGTCTCTCCCTGTGACCCACACCTGAGCCACAATTGTTCTCTGCTCTCCTCAGTCTAACACTCTACCCTTCAGCCAGGACAGTCTGACAAGCTATGTCTCTAGTCAGCTATCTTGGCTCTCTTCCTCAGTAAGTATTTGAAATATTTGAAATCAGCTTCGTTCGTGTACTGGTTATCTTCTATTTATTGCTTCATATCCACTTTCTACCCTGCTTTTTGCCTAAGAAGTTCTCTGTGGGCTCCCCCACCATCCCTGTGTACTGCAGTAACCCTTGGTTTCCCCAGTAGTTCTGCAGATTACCCCATTTGGGTGTTTTGTGTCTCACCTGTTTCTTGCCCAGATTGTAATTGATACAGGCATCTTTTTTTCTTTTTACTTAAAAGTGTAGTTGTGGTTGTGCTTTTGTACTTCACCTGTAGTATGAAGTTGTATTTACTTCTTTCTGTTTTGTCTTTAAATTTATATAATGGAGTTGAATAATGCAATTGAAGATTGCCATATTTCATGCTGTCCTGAAAATAAGACAGATACCACACTTACATAGAAAGAGCATAATTCTCAGGAATTTAACCTTGTAACAAGTTGGAAAGCCAGAAACCTACAGAATATTTTCCAAAACCCTTAGCCTGTCATGAGGTCTCTTGCATCTTGGCAAGAGCTTAACCTTCTGCTCTTCTCCACTGAGCTCCTTTGCTTACTTTAAAGGTGGGCTCTGCCCTGTGTCTGGGTAGGTAGTGTCCCAGCTATCTGTCCATGATTGATTTAATGTCTGGCTTTAAAGCAACTCACTTCTTTTTTTTGTTTGTTTTACTTACATAAGTTTACATAAGAACAAAATCATGTATTATTCCATGAATGGGAAATAAAATCTCTTATTATGAATAGGGGTGTGAAACTTTATGGAGAAATACAATGAAAATAAAATGATGCTATTCAGATTAGCAAGTGTTACAAAGGCGTTTTAAAAATCTTAATGTTGAATTAATACTTTCTCATTAAATACATTAAAATGATTAAAAGCAAATATAAGGAGATGTAACTTTATTATTTTTTGGTTTGCCGTATTAGTGGACCATATATAATAGCAACAGTGTTCCATACCCTGATGTTTGGAGAACTGCATGTTTTTGCCCCAGCTGTGGTCTCAACCCACAATGCCTTCCTCCTCCTGGTTTCTTTGCTAAGATCCTATCCATCTTCTTTTTGAAACTTTCCTTCAACTAACTTTCCTCTTAGCCTACACAATCTCTCCTTCTCAGAACTTCCTGACACTTACTGTCTACCCTATTCACACTAGCTTCTGATTGTTAATGTTTTGATTTCTTATTTCAATAGTTTATATTTTGTGTCTTATTCCCCAAACTATGTGTAAGTTTTTATCTCCAAACTATAAAAGGGATAGATACTGGGACCTATGTTTCTGGGACCCCATATCTAACAAGAGTTCATTAAATGTTTGCTGAGTTGAATAGATTTGACCCAAAGTAAGTTAGGTACTGTTTTTTTCAACTATGGGTATAGTTCACAGTCATAGTATGTTTTTGTGTCTGGGAGGGGTGCATAGTTTATATCTTTGCTTCTTCTTGTTTTCATGGAATTTACATTCTATGAGGGGATATAATAATAAACTGACACACATGTAACTACATAATATAATGTCCAGTGGAGTTAAGTGATGTAAAGAAAGTAAATCAGCATGCATCGATAAAGAATTTGGGTTTATTTTTTAGATTGGGTGGTCTAAGAATCCCTTTCTGATGAGATGACATTTGAGGACAAACCTGAATGAAGTGAAGGAGGGATACATGTGAATATTTTGGGGATAAGCATTTTATTTTTATTTATTTATTTTATTTCAGCATATTATGGGGGTACAGATGTTTAGGTTACATATGTTGCCCTTGCCCTCCCCTCCCCTCCTAAGCATTTTAGCTAGAAGCAAAAACAAGACCTGAGGATCTGAGTTGGTACTGTGTTTGGTGGAGGCCAGCATGGGGAAGAGAAGGGAGCAGAGGGACATGCCACTGGAGAGGTGGCAGGGCTGGATTAGGTAGTGCCTGGCCAGCCATCGTAAAGATTTCAGATTTTAATTGGGAAAGGACTGGAGGGCTGAAAGAAAGGAAATGACATGATCCGATTCATATATTTAAAAAATCATTTCAGCTGCTGTGTATAGAAGAGGCTTAAGGGGACAAAAAGAGAGGCAGAAAGTCAGTCAGGAGGTTCTGGCTGCGTGCCAGGGGAGGTGAGCATGGCTTGGAGCCCAGCAATCTTAGTGCCTGAAGTAAGAAGCGGTAACATCTCAGGGGTAAATTCTGAGGGTAGACCCAACTATGTCGTGCCTTCTAATTTATTTACTACTGTACAATGCATTCAAAGTAGTATTCTCTACTGGCATTTCTTTTCATTTTACAATTCTATTAAGCCTTAAGTTTTCTTTCTATTTACCAGATATTCTTTCATTTATAGTTGTTTTTGAGATGACACTTAATGACTAATTAGTCAATAAAAGCCAGGGTTCTATCTAGGGCAAGAATGTGTTCCCATAGCAAATTTATTTATCTGTCTTTTTCGAAAGTAATTGCATTTTTGTATTCACTCTTGAATACTATTTCAAAAATGTCATTTTCCCAAATGACTATTCAGGAGGTGGAATTTTTTTATGCTATTTTAATTCTGCATTCTTTTCCTTTTAATACTCTCATCTCCACTTTATATTACAAACTTCATCAGACCACTGCATGTTATTATAGCTGTCGTCACCATGGGGAGAAAATGACTAATTGAAACTGCTTATTGATATAATAGAGCAGGTTGTGACACTTGGCGAGAATGCTGGAATGATGGGTTCCAGCTGATGTTATGTAAAAATATTCAGCCATGAAATGTGCACTTGCGGATGGCTTTCTGCAGATGTCTGCAGAATGCAGATAATCTGTATTCTGAGAAGGTCTGCAAATGAAAGGTCTATCTGATCAGTTAGAATTATACTACAGTGAGGACAGAGTGGGGCAGCGCATAATGAAATGGCCTTGAATCTTGAGCAATAATAATTATAACCTGCCTATGGTTATAAGCAAAAATGGATGATTTTTACCCCCACCCTATTTAAGAGGGAAGAAAAATGGCAGATAAATGATGATGAATTTTTGGTTTTTTTGGAATTCCTTCAGTGCAATATATATTGGTATCATGAATAGACGTGTGAATTGGTATATTGTCTTTGGAAAGCCATAACTACCAAGATAAAATACACACCTACCCTTTCACCTAGAAGTTCCATTTCTAGTAATTTATCTTAGAACTGTAGTCACGTAGGCACATGAAAATCTCTATATAAAAATGTTCATCATGACATTTTGCTTAACAACAACAACAAAAAAGATTAAAAACAGCTTAAGTGTCCAAGCAATAGGGGATCTGGTAAATGCATGATAGAATATCCATACTTGGTAGTCTTTGTAATACAGTTAAGCCATCATAAAAAATGTATTTATATGGAACCATCTGTATGATAGTGTTAAGTGAAAATGGGTTAGAATATGATGTTATTTATGATCATAGAAATTAAAAATATATGTATATATGTTTATATATGCATATGTTGAAGACTGCACAAGAGATCATTAACATCATGGATGAGAAGACTTATTTTTCGGTGTACTTTGGTACTCTGGTATTATTTCAATTTTTTATTTTGTATATATATTATCTATTCAAAAATCATAAATTAAGAAAATTTTAGAGATGATATATATATATTTGTATCTTTTTACCCCCTGGCATAAAGATATCTTCAGTTCATTCTGAGCTGTATTGCACCTGACTTTTGTTTTGAGAGTGTTTTTTGTTATGGGATTTTGTAACTTCTGTTAGAACAACTTTTATTAGAATATCATTGCACTGACACTTTTAGTATTGAGGTGGCAACTCCCCTTCTTTATTTATTTCTTGTCATGACTCTACAGAATATAGTTCTACTACTTTTTTCCAATGTTCCTATCCTTCTTATCCAGGATAACTGTTTAGAAACTTGTTTGAATAAATGGCAAAATCATTCAAACCCACTGACTCTGAATTTCTAATGGGTACATTTATGAAAATGGTAGGGAGCTTCTGGAATTATAGGCTCAGTCCTTTTCAACAACAAATAAAAATTAAAGACTAATCATAATGCTTGTTATCAACTTTTTAAAAGGCCTCCCTACCTCCAACAAGGTAAAGAGCAATTTTGAAATATATGGCCAAAAGCTGTGTCATTTCCTACTGTTGTATGTGGTATCACAAGGCCTTGAGAACAATGTTTAAAATTGTTTTAACCATTGTTATAGAAGGAACTAATGTGTGCTACTATTCAGAAACCCCATTGCTTATATTATGTTGGGGAGAGAGGGGGAAAAGAAAAAAAAAAAGAGAGATGGAATAAAAATACGTTCCTGAAAAAGTTAAATAACAACTTGTAAATTTCTTTCTCTGTTGCTGGAAAACCAACTCATTATACATGAATATGTAATAAAACAAGTGTTTGGCACATTGAGGTGTATGAACTATGTAGTGTAATCAGAGCTTATTTTCCTGCAGTGGAAACTGAAATTTATATGTTTCTTCTGAGCAGCACCTTTCATTCCATTTTTATTTTCTAAGGGAGAATGAAATTCACAAGTTGCTGCTTAACAATACCAAACGTGCTAGTTCCTATACAATGAATAGTGAAGTTTACAAGTTGGCATTTGACAATGCCTACATTTCTGTTTGTTTGTTCTCCCTCCCCGCTACAAGGTACAGTAAAATTTATAAGGTTCGTAAAAACCCTTCATTATTAATACAAGGTTATATTGCTGGTGGGGATTCCACAAATGGCTTATGAACATATCTAAAGGGAGAAGTAAAGGTGGACATTATGAGGCAGGAAATTCTTTCAGGAACATTGAATTTATAATTATCACTCGTGAACATATAGATATTCATGGCCTTGTGTCCCCATGACCCCATTCCCTTGGCTTCTTGATTCTGTTGTATCCTTTGTGTATATTTCATGGGAACTTCAGTTTGTTTGTTTTTTGGAGAGAGGGGATTTAACTTTCTTTTTTATTTCAATAGGTTTAGGGAGTACAAGTGGTTTATTATTACATGATGAATTGTATGGTGGTGAAGTCAGGAATTTCATTGTACCCAGCAGGTAATTTTCGATCCCTAACTCCCCTTCCACTCTCCCCCTTCTGAGTTTCCCAAATCCCTTATACCACTCTGTGACCAGGTATACACATCGTTTAGCTCCCACTTATAAGTGAGTACACATGGTATGTGTTTTTCTGTTCTTGAGATATCGCACTTAGGATAATGGCTTCCAGTTCTGTCCAAGTTCCTGCAAAAGACATTATTTTATTCTTCTGTATGGCTGAGTAGTATTCCATGGTGTGTGTGTGTGTGTATACCACATTTTTTAATCCACTCATGAGTTGATGGGCACTTAGGTTGATTCTATGTCTTTGCAATTGTGAATCATACTGTGATAAACATGAGTGCTTGTATCTTTTTAATATAATCACTTTTTTTCCTTTGTGTAGATCCCCAGTAGTAGGATTGCTGGATCAAATGGTAGGTCTACTTTTAGTTCTTTGAGGAATCTCCATACTGTTTCCCACAGAGGTTATGCTAATTTGCATTCCCACCAATAGTATATAAGCATTCCCTTTTTCCTGCATCCGTGCCAGCATCTATTGTTTTTTGACTTTTTAATAATGGGCCTTCTTTTTTGAAATCCGCCTTACACATCTTATGTAGGTCCTACTCAGATTGCATACCCCTCCCCTTCCATGGATCTTCTCTTTCCATTCTCTCCTTTGAACACTCAGTGGTTATTGTGTGCACAACTAATTAAACGAATGGTTCATAACCTTGGGACATCATTTCTGATACTTCTACTTAAATATTTTATTTTTACAGTATTTTATTGTTATTAAAATTTCAAGATATGTATTCCTTATTTCACCAATTGTATTATAAAAATCTCCTTGAGGGGCGATAGCATGCTTTAAAATTCCTTATGCTCCCAGTGGAGGCTTGCAGACAGATGTGTAATTGAAATGAGGTGGATATTTTACCAATTAAGAGAACAGAGAGAAGAAGAAAGTGAAAAAGTAATAGACACCTTGTGGTAGCTGGTCTGCAGACTGTTGCTAACAAATCCTTGCATTCCTGTCTGTGCATGCCTCTTCTCCCATCAAAAGCTGTATCCCTTTTCCTTCCTTTGAATTTTATTTGGCCTTTTGACTTGATTTGGTCAATAGAAAATGGCAGAAATGCACTATGCAAGTTCTGGGTTTAGATCTTAAGATAGTTGGCAATTTCTGATTTCACTTTCTTTGAGCCTGGTACTGTCACATAAAGAAGTCTCATCATTCTTCAGGAGAGAGGCCACTTGTTAAGAGGTCCTGCAGGACAACAAAGACATGGAGAGAGGCCCAGCCAGCCCCTGGCTGTCCCAGCCAAACCAGCTGAGGGCATGTAAGTGAAGGGAAGCTAACTTGTATCTTGCAGTCCCAGCTGAATTGCCCCAGTGAACACCGTATTCAGCAGTGATGAGCTGCCCCACTGAGCCCTGTCCAAATTGAAGAAGTAGGGCAGATAAATGACTGTTGTTGTTTTAAGTCACTAAGTTTTGAGAGGATTTATTTAGTAAAGATCACAGAAACACACCCAAAATAGGATAAAATACATTAAATTTTGTGGTCTACAGTAGTGCTTTTCAAAATTTAATAAGCATACAAATCATCTGAGGATCTTATTAAAATTCTGGTATTCAGTACATCTGGGACAGAGCCTAAGATTCTACATTTCTAAGAAGTTCGCAGGTGATGCTGATGTTCTGTTCTGAGGTCCAAATTTTGAGTAGCAAAGGTGAAAGCAGGGAAGACTATCCAGCCACAGATTAACAAGTTGCATATTATAATCAGGAAGGTTATACCTTTTTGTTGGGATTCCAAATCCTGTACTGGCCCTCTTGTTTGTATAGCAGATATTTTGTTTCCAACAATACAGAGTCAAACAAATGTGTGTTTTGATCAAGGTATTTGGCTGTGTAAGTTATATTTTCTTCAAGTCTAACTTTGCTCAGAGTAAGTTTATGCTCCTAGGCATGATATCTGTTTAGACAAGATGTTAACAATCTGTGACAATCATTAATAAGGGCAATAATAATAGCAACCACTTCCAGATATTGAGTGCTTTATTTTGAGCCAGCCTCTGCACTAAGTTCTTTGTACTAAATCTTTTCCCCTGTGCCCTCCTAGGTTCTCCAGCTGAGGTGCTGTAAATTAGACTGAAAAATAACAGATTAATAAGGAAAAACAGAAGTTTATTAACATGTATGTTATATATACACATGGGAATACCCAGTGATGAGTAGTTCAAACGGGTGATTAGAACTTGGACTTACGTAGCTCTTAACAAAACAGCAATACACTTTTAGAGAAGTGACAAGACAAAGGAAAAGGATTTTGAGTTTCCAGAGGGCAAATTGTGGGAAGGTAAATATATGAGGGAACAAACAGAAGATAAGGGCCAGTTAGTAAAGTTGATTATGTAGATTCCTCTGGTGTCTGTCCTGGTTGAAAAGGGTCTAGAATTGTCTCTGATGATTAACTTTTATCTTTCCTGGTGAGTGAGGAGGGCACCTTTACCAATTTATATCCTGCTTTTAGGCAAATAGGAGGAGGCAGAGTGCTTTTCTTATATCTGCTTCTTTTCAATTGTGTTCAGCTCAAATTAATCCTTATACCAAAGCGGCGTATTCTGCTACCCCTCATCTTTATTATATTCCGCATTTAATCCCTATAATAGCCCTATGGCATGACTGTCATCATTTTATAGATGAGGAATCTGAGGCTCAGGGAGGTTCAGTTACTAGCCTAGATTACCCCAAGGGTAAACCAGGAAGTATTCAATTCCAGGTATGACCTGATTCCACAGTCCAGGCTGATAGCTACTCTGCCACGGTTCCCCACCATCACCCCCTAACAAAAACCTAGCACACATGAGCTTCAGCCCTTCAGATCAAGTGTACTGCAGCTCACATTCTGTTCTTTTTTAAAATTAATTTGTTTTAATTCTGGTACTAGTAGTAGTAGCAACATAGATATTTCCCCTCCATGCAATATAGCTTATTTTGGGAGATCCTGACAGAGGTAGCTGAAACGTGCATGTGTGCTTGTGCGCAAGGCAGAGGCAGAATCAGCTTTGAAACTCATTATTCAGGAGAGTTAATGTTTTATGGTAACATTCAGGTGATTATTGTCAGCATCTTACAGTAGTATTTAAAGTGCTAACATGAGAAAAATCTTTACCAGATTAAGCAGAGATTATTTTTTTAAACTTCAACAGTCTCTTGTTTTCATTTTGTGTTGCCTATTGAAACAAAAATAATTTTTCCCCTCTCCCTTTGCTTCAGACTTGCTGTTTCATTCTCTATGGTATTTGTCAGACAGAAGCTACTACTGTTGGTAGTTTCCATCAGAGCAACATAAAATACTTCTTTTAAAAACCATAAAAAAGACTCTTATATGAGATCTATTTGAAATTAGAGTGCCAGGACATCTCTTCACTTAACAGTTTTGAATGACCCTTCTGTGTTCTCTTGAAGGTTAAAGAAACCGACAGTGTTGGAAATGGCAGTGCTCTGTGGGGGCCAAAGCCAGAGTCTTGTAGAGAAGCCACTCCATGAACAACCTGGGTTTAAAGGAAGACACCAGGACCTCAGACCAGGAGGCTTTGCTTAGCTCTCAAATTCCTTTACTGAGCATGTGACTGTTCTTTGAAAATCACATGATGATGATGGAGGTGGTGGTAGTGGCGGAGGGGTGTGTGTGTGTGTGTGTGTGTGTGTGTGTGTGTGTGTGTGTACAGTTTAAATGGAACTCTCAGTAGAGAATAAATACTCTATGAAATGAAGAAATAAAAACACATGTTTGGTAAATGGATAACACACAAAAGGGCATCATTAAATGAGACTTTTATAGTGCCAACTTAATCCTTGTTGTCCTTTATAGCCAATTAAAGGGAAAATATCTTTGAAAAATGTGAAAAGCATGTCCCATGGTTTGTTTCCTTACAATTGGTTACAAATCTGATATTGGAACTTATTTTTAAAACATGTCATGAACTGTGGACAAAAACAAAATAATAGTTTATGATACATATTTTGAAAGTCGAAAATAGCATTGGTTTACATATTTTCCTGCTAGGAAATTAAGAGCCATGATTTTATTTCTGTCTTAAAAATCCCCAGTTTCTTTTGGTTGCAAGTAGGTAAAATTGAATTCAGATTATCCCAAGAGAAAAGAAAAAGGTGAATGTTGGCTCACATAATTGCAGATCCAATGGCATGAAACTGGCCTCTGTCGTGGATGACTATGTGTGCTGTATTGTAGCTTCAGAATTCTCCCTCACAGGGGTGGATCTAGGTTTTGCGTGGCCTGAAGCTTATATAGTTTAGAGAGCCTTCTTTATAAAAAGATTATACATGACCATGTGAACACATTGCTAGAAAAGGACTCGTAAGTTAAGTTTAAATTGTAACAGCTTCAGGGTAAATTCACCTCTGTTCTTTCCCTATCCTACAGACCTTTCTTCTCCATGTGGTCTTCATTTTTCCTTCAGCCTCCGTCCTTGTGGTAGGAAAAAATGGTCCCTCAGCAGCTTCCGTCTATGTGCCCAATATCTCCGGGGGCCCTTTCTCTTTCTGCTGGTTTATACACACCTCAGAAAAAAAAAAAAAGAAAAGAAAAGAAAAGAAAAAACTCTGGTAGCTTGGGTCAATTTCTATCTTCGGTGGGGGGGATGGGGCCCCTTAATTGAGATCCCAATAGAACCACAAGGAGCTGGGCAGGGGCAGTGCCCTAAAGGAATCAGAAGTTGCACATTCAAAATAATGGATTTACACTTCCATGGTCCTCATCTGTCCTTGTAGATCTGGGAGGGGTGTGTGTTCTAAACTGAATTTTTGGTTCTTTTCAGGGAGCAAGCCGACCATAGTAAGAGGAGCAACCATACACAGAGGCATGCTGGCTGGTCAATTTTTCGTTTTCCCAAGTAACATATCACTAGGTATCTTTCAAATGAAAGGTACTAGGCCGTGACTTCTTGTACCTAGTATCTAGGTTCAGGACCCTCTCCATTGTATCTTTACCCAGAATTCACTTTCAGATGCTCTATGACAAATACTCATTTTATTGGTCAGTAGTGCTTTTTGTCATTGAAGCCCTGTGGGAAATTGCAAAGGAAATGAAAATCTGGTTTGCAAACTCCTTATTTGTCTTTCCACTACCTTTAGATTTCCTTGACCTTTACCTTCTCTCTGGATGAGAAAAAGAAAACGGAATGATTGGGATGGTAAAATGAAAATGGAATGATACAAAATGTGCAGTACCCCAAAAAATGTACACAAATCATCTATACATACAGAGCACCACTTCACAATGCTTCCTTACATACTCCGAGCATAAAAGAACATGTTTCCATTCCATAACGAGGGTACTCATTCTGTATGGCAGCTGCCATTAAAAAGTACCCTCTTTTATACATGACGTAGCTGTTGTAATTCTTGAAAGTACGTGTCGAGTACGAGAATGTTAGCTAAGGTGTGGCAGCCGTAATTAAAGTTACATTAAAATAGGGACATGAAAAAATAAGAATATTTTGAACAGCTGGGCTCTTTGAGGGCAGAGGTCTGTCGTACTGTTCTGTCTTTCCCTCAAACTCCACCAAGTGCCTTCCACATTTTAGGTGTTAAATGAATGAGTGAAATGGAAGATCGGGTGAATGGCTCTGCTGTCATGCTTCTCTTTGTTGCCCTGAGTTTTTAAGCTTCAACTCTGGTCATGATTTCTGTCTCCTCACTGGTCCCCCCTGCCTTTTTTTTTTTTTTTCCCATAAGAGACTTCTGTATCTTTTTTTTATCCTGATCTTTTCTCTTTTAACATTTGATTCCTGACATTTCCCTTTCCATTTCTCTCTTTCTTTTATAGTACAACCGCCTTTGTCTGTTTCAGTCTCTCTTCTCTATAGTTTTTCGTGTCTATTTTTCCATTCTGTGACTTTCCTTTTTAGCAGATACTGCTGGTGAGCTGGCGACTCTATTGAGTTAAAGAGGGCACCCCATTGTGCCGTTGCGAAAGGAAACTGATTAATTGACTAATGATATAATTTCGACTGTGTCAGGGGTCTGTGGGGGCGACCTACTGAGCAAATGGACTGCTTTATAATGGCATTTTCAACACAGTCTAAACCTCAAAGCACCTGTACTTTTGTTCCTTTTTCTTTTGATTTAAATATTGATCTTTAGACTTTCCTTATATTCTCTATTTTAAAAATAATACCCATAACTGAACACACTATTTTTAGATGCTGTGTTTATAAAATTTAACCCCTGCCCCCAGCCCCAGCTATTCTTTGGCCTCTAGTTATTGCTGATCTTATTTTCCAGCACGGGAAAGAGAACTAACCTGAACCCACTGAACCCTCCCGAATTCTGCATTGGGCATGTGGGAGATATCAGATAGACATAATCATTGGGTGATGTGATGCATATGTTGGCTCCTCTAAATTGTTTATTTGAAGGGAAGAATAGTATCATGGCTATAATAATGAATTCTGGCTCTAAATTTCTTAGGCTCAAATCCCAGCTACTCCACTTACTAGCTAGGGCAAGTTATTTTGTTTCTACAGGTTTCAGTTTCCTCATCTGTAAAATGGATATATTGTTAGTGTAAATCACATAAAAGTATCATAAGCTTTAAGTGAGTTAACATTGGAAACTCCTCTGAATAAAGCCTGGCACAGAGTGAGTGTTCAAACACCACCAATCATCCTCAATTTATTTTCGTACAGTCTATTCCAATTCTTCTTCCCCCAACTTTTTATATTGAAAATATTAAAACTTGAGAGAAGAGAGCAACAGATATTCAAGGGCCATTCATGAGGGATTCAGTTATTAACATTTTGTCACAATTGTTCATTGGCTTTCTTGTTCTCATTTATATACTTAAAAAAAATCATTTGCAGCTGGGCGCGGTGGCTCGTGCCTGTAATCCCAGCACTCTGGGAGGCTGAGGCGGGCGGATCGTTTGAGCTCAGGAGTTCGAGACCAGCCTGAGCAAGAGCGAGACCCCATCTCTACTAAAAAAAAATAGAAAGAAATTAGCTGGACAACAAAAAATATACAGAAAAAATTAGCCGGGCATAGTGGCGCATGCCTGTAGTCCCAGCTACGCGGGAGGCTGAGGCAGAAGGATTGCTTGAGCCCAGGAGTTTGAGGTTGCTGTGAGCTAGGCTGACGCCACGGCACTCACTCTAGCCTGGGCAACAGAGCAAGACTCTGTCTCAAAAAAAAAAAAAAAATCATTTGCATTTCAGTTGTAGATGACATATTACCCCCTGACACTTAGCCTTATATAAGATTGATATATAACCATAATATCATTATCACACCCAAGAAATTTAACATTGAAATGTAGTCTAATATATTCATAAGTCCCTATTAATGTCCCTGATACTTTGTAATATCCTTTTTCCCTTTATTTCTATTTTCTTTTTAAAAATCCAATCGAGAATTACATATTTCACTTAGTTGTTGTGTCTCTTTGGACTCTTGTAATCTAGAATAATCTTTTACCCTTTATTTGTCTTCCATGAGGCTTTTTTTTTTTTGAGACAGGGTCTCGCTCTGTTGTCCTGGCTAGAATGCAGTGGTGTTGTCATAGCTCACTGAAACCTCAAACTCCTGGGCTCAAGCAATCCTCTTTCCTCAGCCTCACCAGTAGCTGGGACTACAGACGTGTGCCACCACACCTCGCTAATTTTTCTCTTTTTTTGTAGAGATGAGGGTCTTGATCTTGCTCAGGTTTGTCTTGACCTCCTGGCCTCAAGTGATTCTACTGCCTTGGCCTCCCAAAGTGCTATGATTATAGGCATGAGCCACTGCACCCGGCTGAATCTGTATTTTTAAAGATTCAAAGCCAGTGTCTTGTGGTTGCCATGCAGTGTACATTTGTCCGATTGTTTCCTCATCTTAGATCCAGTTGAAACATTTTTGGCCAAAACACTACCTAGGTGGTGTTGCGTACTTCACATTGCATCGCATCAGAGGTATGTAATTTGTTTATGCCGTTATTGGTGATGCTGTTTGGTCACTTGATGAAGGTGACGTTCTCCAGATAGCTCAATTTTTTTTTTTTTGCTTTGACATTAGTAATCTGTGGGGTAATACTTTGAGACTGGGTGAATATTCTGTGTTCCTAGAACCTTTCACCCATTTGTTTTTATTGTGCATTGATGATTCTTTCCTAATGATGTTTTGCTGTTTGGATTATCCTTACACATTTCTTGGCTACCATTCTTTGATAACAAAAGAGCTCCCTCTCCCCATACCCCTAGGAAGATTGGATAGTTATCATTATACTTGGAATAATTTGTTCATAGACCATGGTTCCTCCTTTCAGATAAAGTAAAATATATGTTTCCTTTGCTTCTTGTATCATAGAGTTTTAAAAATAAAGATACTATAACTTTTGTATTGAAGTAGACCAAACCTACAGAAAATACACGAATTTTAAGTATATAGCTCAATGAAGTTCCATAAAATGATATAGCTGTATAGACAGCTCCTTATTCTTTTGTGAGGCTCAAATTGTCCCTGATTTAGCCAGTGGGATCCCATGTATGCTAGTTCCTATATTCTTTTGACATGTCTGTCAGTCTCTTAGTATGCCCTTGAGCAAAACAAGATACTTCAACTTTACGTTGTATTTTCCTTACCCAGATCAAGAATCAATCAAAGCCTGGTTTCCTTTAGTGAAGAATGGAATTTAGAAACAAAGTTTTGGCCACTAAGTGGCTCATTGCTACTGGGTGTCATTGCTTCTAGGGGGAAAATAGAGAGAGAGAGAGATATATATGCATATACGTAATCATCTGCAACTCAAAAATTCAAATCCAACATCACAGGATTCTTCTGCACCTTCTTCTCTTTCGTATTTGTATCTCCTTTATTCCACAGTGAGATCCCAATGCATTGATTCATCTGCTCTATCCTATAATACACAGAAAATAGTTTCAGAATTACTACATCAATACCATTCCTGACAACCAATCTACTAAGTAAAGTTCAACATTTGTTTGCACTTCTTTTTGCCCTAATATTCTACTAAGGACATACATTTATATTGCATTCAAAAGCTATTTGAATTCATCTTTTTCCTCTGTGGTTATTTATATCAATATGATACATCATTAGGTTCATTTATTTTCCTGCCCATATGCAAGTTTAAGTTTTGTTTTTTAAATCCTTTTTCAATTTTGAATACGTAAAACTTTACATGGTTCAAAAGTCAAAACTAGATAAAAATTTGTTCAAGGAAGTCCTATTCCATTCCTACCCTCCAACCTCTTTCTTACCCCCCCTCTGTATGAAACATTTTCATTAGTTTTTGATTTATCCATTCATGTGTTTATTATAAAAAGAAGCAAATACATACATATGTACATATGCTTACTTTCTATTCTTTATTATGTAAAGGTTAGCATGCTATGTATACTTTTTTTAACCTGCTTTTTATGCTGGCAATTATTCTGTATCACTTTATAAAGATCCTCCCCATTCCTTATTACAGTCCAGTAGTAGTCCTTTGAATGAATATACCAAGGTTGTACCTGTGGGTGGCTTTGAGATTCTTTCCAGTATTTTGTTATTAGAAATAATGCCATGAATAACTTTGCATCTGTGGTTTTTGTAGTTGCTTTTTTCCCATATGATTGAAGGTCTGTCAGGGTGAATTGCTAGAACTGACATTGCTAGTAAGTAAATATATAGAGATGTAAGTAGGTAGATGTAAAAGGAAATAGGTATATAGTTTTGTTAACTAAAGCCAAATTTCCCTTCTTATAGGTTATATTCTTTTGTATTCTCACTAGCAAGGCATGAGAGGGACTGTTTCTCCGTGGAGTATATTGCTAAGCTTTTGACCTTTTGCCAGTCAGGTAGGCAAGAAATAGTATCTCAGTGTAGTTTTTTTTAGGTCAACTTTTTAGTTCAGAATAGTTTTAGATTTGCAGAAAAGTTGTGAAGATAGTAGAGGGTGTCCATGTACCCCATACCCAATGTTAAACCTATTGTTAAACCTCTTAACATTAGTGTAATACAGTTATAATTCTTAGTTTAGCTTAAATTTACTTTTATTATAAGTGAAGTTAAGCATATTTTTATATGTTTAAGGGCCATTCTTATATCTGTGAACTGCTTGTTCTTCTATTTTATTCTAAAAATGGGTTTTAGAAATTTAAAAATATATATTGTATTAGAGCGACTGGTGCTTAATCTGTAATACATATTGTAAATGTTTTTTCCTAACATGCATTTAATTTTTGACTTTGGTTACGGTGTTTTTTTGTTGTGCAAATTTTTTAATATTTTCATATAATTGAATTTTTCAATCTTTTGTTTTTTTTGCATTTGTATTTGAGTCATAGTTAAAAAGAATTTCCCCACATCCAATTGTAAAGAAATTCACTCATGTTTTCTTCTAATACTTGCATTGTTTCGTTTTGCACAAAACTAGTTGCCTTGATTTTTAAAACTAATCATGCTCAAACTCAAGGGCTATCAGAACTCGAAAGATTAATTCCAGGAGAAGTTGGTGCCTGGAGGAAAGGGAGAAGGTGGAGAAGCCGTACTCCTTACCTCTCCTGGGCACGAAGATTGGGAATTGTGGATCGTTCATCCAGGGCTCAACACAGTCAGCATTAAATAGCTGAAAAAAAGAATGAAGAAATCAAATTATAAATAGAATGATACGTGGCTTAGAAATTATGCTATCTCTGGAGAATCTGATAGGCACCAAAGCTAGAAAGTGAGAAATGGAAGAACAAACAAGTGACGCTCTTTCTGACATACAGGCCTGGTGATCCAGTATGAGAAATTCTCAGTTCCTTGGATCCTGAAGGAAGACTCAGCTTTTGCACAGGGCGAGGCATGTCTTGTTCATTCTTACCTCCTCTGTGGAGTCACCTTTCTTGATTGTGGTTACTTTGGAAACTGTACTATTTTGGGTATTTATCCTCTAGAAGATACAGGCTACAAAAACCCAACTTCCTCATTGTAAGTCTAATTCCCAAAGCCATCTTGATGCCAGATATACAATCATTTTTTCCCTGTGGAATTTCGCTGTGTATGACACAAAGTAGCTGAATTAAATGTGTAAAACTGTCTCAGTAATCTAGATGCTTAGAAATATAGTGCAAGTTTCTTACCATGTGATAATACTATATGAATAATGTATGGGCTTTCTATGTCTTAATGAGTTAGATGTACTATGCACAATTATGTACAAATGGACAGAGTTGCTAAATTAATTGTATGGTGATGGTTTTTATAACTGAATTTTACTTTCCAAAGTCTTTGCTTCATGCTTTCCATCTCACTTAGAAGTGTGTACTAGCTTTGGTGACCCAGATCTGGGTTTTTATTTTGCCCTGACAGTTGTTACTTTAACTTAAAAAGTATTTTATGTTTTCTAAGCCTAATCAAAAATGGTTTTAAAAAGTTGCCTTAGTGATATTGAGAATATTAAATGAGATAATGTAGATAAAGTACCTAACACAATGCCTACCATAAAAATGCACTCAATAAATATCACTGGTTATAATTATTGTTCACTGATCCTTATAATGCCTCTTGATTCTGTCTCATCATCATCACTTAATGCCTCATTTTTGTGTACAAATTAATTTGTGTGAATAATACTCATAAGTCTTATTTTTCTTTTGTATTTGAACCAACTTAGACCTTTTTGATTCTTAAGGTAATATTTTAGAATGAATAAGACATTATTCTATTTTGGAAATGAGGAAATACATGTTTGTAGGAGGAAAGAGAATTCTTGAGATCATATACTTAGGAAATGGTAAGTTGGGGCATCTCATGGGAAAACCATTTTTCGTGTCTTGTTTTCAAAACTCCTTGTAAGCTCCTTGATGGAGGGATGTGAAAGGTTTCTTTCTAGGCTGTAGAGCCAAGAGATTTTAGTTGCAGGAGTCAGAAATATAATCAAAATTAGCTTAGGCTAGAAGGAATTTTATTGGCTCATACAACTGACAGACAAAAGTATAGGGAAAAACAAATTAGTGGTTGCCAGGGGCTGGGGAATAAGGAAAGGGTTGACGATAGCCATGTATATGGGAACTTTTCGGAATGATGGAAATATTCTGTATCTTGATTGTGGTGTTGGTTATGTAACTGTGTTTATCAGAATTCATAGAAATATACACTAAAAGGGTAAGTTTTACTTTTTAAAAATTATACCTCCATAAGCCTGGCTAAAAAATCCAAAAATGCTATCACTGAAAAGAAGGGGATGCTGAGCTGGTACAAAAAAACCCCAAACAAAACACAAAACAGTACTTACTACATATCTCTAGCTTATGTAATAGGAACTCCATAGTGACTAGATATGTGGTTCTCAGTGTATTTTTCACCATGATACATATTATTGTTTAGATGTCCATGAACTTCCTTGAACCTACAATAGTTGATCATAATTCCTGGTATACATGCTGTAATCCCACCTTTCTCTTAAAAAAAAAAAAACAAAAAAAAAAAACAAAAACAAAAAAACAAAAACCACAAAAACACACACACTAGCTATAAGTGAATAAGAATCACATTATTGTAGGGATAATCTTTCAAAGTTGTCAAACATTAGCAAAAGGTAAATACTAAATTATTATTAGTAGCATGTTACTTGGGCACCTGATGAATTATTTTGGTGCACTATGATTTAGAACGTCTTCCCTCGATGACTAAATTTTTTCCCTTTTATCATCTGTGTGTATTTGATGTATAATGACTTTGAGTCATTTTTTAAAAATGATTTTTGGGCTCTTTCAAGCACAAATGAGCCCATAGTGTGTATATTATTCTGCCCTATACTTCTTTCACTTAACAACAGATCTTAGGCTTCTTTCCACACTTAAAATCATTATTGTGTTATGTTACTTGTCTGAGATGGCCACAGCCTTGACTTTGACTTGGATGGAACAAGGCAGTGCAGAACAATTTAAGAGAATGTTGAAATACTCAGTAATCAAGACAAATATTTTGATTCAATATTGTTTAGAAAAACAAATGCAAAAAAATCCATGATGAACAAAATTTTAAATAAGGATTAGTACATTGCCAAGCCATTTTGAAGCCTAAGGCAAAAGAAAAAATAAAATTAAGTTATTACAATTAAATTGGTTAATTTAAAATTATTTAAGATTGCCACTGGTGATGAGAAAATGTCAAACATGGCAATTCTCCCATTGAAAACAAGATAAACAAAGAAGTAAATGTTGAAAATATTTTTGATGACTTTGTCCCATTAAAACCAGGAAAGTGAAATTATAATGAATTCTGTTTTCATTACAAATATTTATACTTAAAATAATGTGAGTTTTAATTCACCTACTTTTCTATTTCTCAGTATTTTTTCAATGACCTTATTGTTCTACAAAAGGAAAATTGACTTTTAAGAAGTACATCAAAACATATAGATCGGCATGTACATGCAGCCTTGAATATGATTGGCGTGGCATTAATATGCATTTATTTAAAATTTTGATATTTTTTCACCATGATTTTTTGCATTAACTTTGATTTTTAAAAATATTGTACCGAAGTGTTATCTTGATTACCGAGGGTTTTTTTCTTTCCTTTTCTTTTTTCTTTTAGAGACAGGGTCTTACTGTGTTGCCTAAGGTGGAGTACAATGGCTATTCCTAGGTGCAATCATGGCACACTACAGCCTGGAACTCCTGGGCTCAAGCAATCCTCCCAATTCAGCCTCCCTAGTAGCCTCCCTAGCCTCGCTAGTAGCGAGAACTGCAGGCATGGCCACCCCACCTGGCTACTGAGGTTTTTATTAGTAGTGCTTAAATTTTGCATCTCGCTCACCCTAATTCTGACCCTGAATCCCTGTTATTCTGCCTTTTGACTGAGTTGGAGATAAACTTGAAGTGGGAGACTAAATGACAGCAGTACAAGGCAGGATAGTGCTTTCTGATCCAGCATGGGGTATTTATACCAGTAGTCTGGATCTTGACACTGCCCCCAACTCTTTCTCTGGATTGACATTTAGAGTTTACTGGGCATTGAGCAGATTATCAATTAGGCAAAACAACTCCTGGGGGCGGATGAGTGGGGGATGCTCCTTTGAGGCTTCCTGTGTCCAGTGTGGTATTTGGTATTCAGAGAATTTTCCCTTCTCTGCATTTGATTTGTTTTTTGGAGCTTCTCTGCTATTCCTGATGTTGCTCTCTTCCTTTCTTTATCATCTCATTCCTCCCCTATAAGCTCAGCTGGAATTTTTTAAATCCTGGAATCATGGTCAGTTTTTAGCATCTTACAAAGACACATCCCTGAGAGAAAGCAACCTAATTATCACTGGCTGGGTTTTGGCACCCTGGTGGTTAAGCCCCTCTTGCATATACATTGAGCCATTGTTGAAAGGTTTCCTGTGTGATTAAGGGTCTCTCACACAGTGTTGGATGTGACAAGAGCTCCGTGAACCCTGGCCTTTGGCTCCAGTGTTAGGAGCAGGTTTCCTTTATTTGCTGACAGCGGTTACCATTATGAATGTTGCTTTTTTGCAGGACCAGTGGATTCTGCAAAGGTTTATTAATCTTGATTTAATATATTCATATGAAAAAATATAACAGAGAATAAAGCTTATGTAGGCATTGCAGGGGTCCCTTTGGGGGTTCACTCTGTATAACTCATAGCAATGAAAAGTAAAAATGGCAAGTTATATTAGCTAAGTTCAAGATACAAAAGGCAATATTAATTTCACAGGAAGTGTAAAAGGATATGCAAATGTGATCAACTCCCAGGAAAACATTGCAATATATCACTCCAGGCTTTGAAATTATGCAGCTTAATAAACGCTTGTTAAGAAGCTTCACACACCAAACATTGAATTTTAAAGCAAGAGTTTCTGATCACATACTGTTTTTGAGGAGTGGCTTTATTTTCCTAAGCTTTTGGAACCCTAAACTGGAAGATTGGGGTGTTCAAAGTAGTGAATTTATCTGCGGCAGTCACATGTTTTTGGGAAAGTACAGATGGTTTTGAAAAAAAATTTTCACGTTGCTGTTTTTCAATTAAAAGCATAATTTAGTAACTTAGGAGTGTAGGCCATTAGACTAGAACCTGAAGTAAAAATTTCTAAGGGAAATGTGTTTATCAAGTAACTGACAAGGGAAATTATTCATGAACTTTTAATTAATATATCCTTGGTGAGAGGAGCTTCCCCGTAAGTTTCTTTCCGCAACTTCCTTAGGTCTATGCTTCTTGTATAGGATCCTTCCTATCCACGTATAATCAGAACCAACCTCCAACTCCTACGAAACAGGAAGGGCTGTTAGGAACTTGTACCAGATTTCAACATCTTAAAGACTGAGCTGTGCAGGAAGAGTTAAAAAAAAAATGTTCATCTTCGAATGAAGTGGTTTCTTAAGGCATTTTCATAGATTGTTTTTAGAGCCCGGAAACAGGTTTATAGTGTTTTTGACACATATCAGTAATATATTGTTCTAAATTTCCTTGTCTGGTGCTTTTGTAGAGCTTTACACTGTTGTTTAGTCTTGTGGTAAGAAATGAAGAGATAAAAAGGATTACAGAGAATGATAATGCTAATGTGGGTGGGGTGTGGGTGAAGGGAACGGTTATTTCCATACACTGCTGGTGGCAACTTGGCCATGCATATCAAAAACCTGAAAATCTTGTATACTATTTAATCCAAAAATTCCACATCTAGGTATTTATCTTAAAGAAGTAGTTGAACAAGTTCACAAAGGTGTGTGTTGAAGTAATTTTTTCAGAGTTGTTTATGATATTAAAAGGAAAAACCAAAGCATCTTAAAAGCACAATAGTTTGCTAAATATTTTATCTCTTTATACAGTGAAATACCATGTAGGCTTTTAAAATGCTGTTGCAGACAACTTTGTAGTGTGGAAAGATGTTTGTATTAAGTGATGATGGAAATAGATTATAAAAGAGGAAATATAGTAGAGAAGAGAGATTTTTTTTAATAGGTACAAAAGGAAGAGAGAGTTTTTTTTTTAAAATAGATATATGTTTATATATATATATATGTGTGTGTGTCATATATATGTCCTAAAATGTTAACTGTTACAAAATTTTTATTTGCTTTTGCTTAACTATAGTTTTAAATTTTTTCTAAAATAAACATGGATTACTTGGTAATGAAAATAATAAAAGAATATGTACCCATCAATGAGAGACGACAAAGGATAATACAGGCGATCCTTGCTTTACTAAATATGTAATTATAAAACAGATTAGTGCTATCAATTATTATTTGCTCTAGAGAAAGATTCCTATGGTTATGATGAGTGAGCAGTGTCTTCTTTACTAATTTAGGTTTAGTTGTCAGCTCTCTAGTGAGACTCGCCTGCTGAGGAAACCCGGGGTTAGGGAAAATGAAAGGAACATTGGTAGATGAAGGGCCTGCAGAGATAAACTTCATGCATTTTGAAATTGCCCAGAAGTCAATAGGCAAATAGGATTTCATTCCTCCGTACACCTTCATATACAGCACAGCGAGGGACACTTAAAATGAACCAGTAAGGGTAATTCCTTTATAACCTCGGCATAGGAGAGGCTTTCTGTAATTCAATATTCAGATGTAGTAAAATATGATTGTATAAAATTAAAAATTAAAAAGTCCTCTTTTGCATGGCAAAAAACATAAAGTCAAGCCACAGGTGATGAACTGGGAGAAAATATTTGCAAGATATATTACTGATAAAGTGCTAATATTCCTAATATATAAATAGTTATTACAAACTGAGAAGAAAAAAAGAGTCTAAAGATGTAATAGAAAAGTGGCAAAAGACCTAGAAAGTTGACAAAAAGTGATATAAAAATAGCTTTTTAGTGTATGAAAGTATGTTCAACTTCACAAATAATAAGAGATATGCATTATTTACATTTTTGACATGTTAGAAACATCCTAAATGCCTGTAAATAGGAGATTGTTTGAATGAGCCATGGGACTTCAATACAGTGGTGTGCTACAAAACAGGATGAGGAAAACCTCTATGAATTGGGATTAGAGTGATTGCCAGAAGATAGAGGTAGTGCAAAAAGCAAAGTACAAAAAGTACATATAGCATGCTACATTTCGTGTAGAAAGACAGGGAAATAAAAATGTATCTACATATTTTTGCAAAAAGTAACACAGGAAGGATAAACAGGAAGAAATGAAATTGGTAATCCATAGGGTAGGAGTAGGATTGGAACAGTTAGGGAAGCAAGAGAGTGATGCAATACTTCCCTGAATGTATCTTTTTTTCTGAGTTTTGATTTTGAAACCATGTTAATGTTTTGTATATTCAAGAAATAAAATTAAATAACAATATTGAGGGGGAAATTGAATAAAAACAGAGGTAAATGAACCTAACTATATATCGAATGGATGACATGATCACACATAGGAAAAAATACTAACTCATTTTGAACATAGTTCCTTGACTGTATACCTTTAATCTAAAGATAAAATAACTAGAAAGAAATCTTGAACTTCATGCATTTGTTGTTGATTGTGGTATTGGTGGAATAATTCTGAAATTATTTTGTATTCATTGTAGGATTAAGTAACTGTATTATTTTGGGGGGAGCCAGGGTTATCACTGTGGAAGAAGGGTAATACAAATATGGATTGAGGAAAGGCAAGAAAAAGCCCTGAGCTATTAGATGGGGACTAGAAATGTCAATAAGAATACATAACTAAACATATATTTATAATTCTTACCTGTCCTCTTAAAGGGCCTACAAACAGCAATAAGCGTGCTGAGTGCTCAGCTCTTGGTTTCCAAATAGCATTCTTCACTGGAGGGAATAAGGACTCCTTGGAGAAATGGCTGATTCCAGGTCCAGAGATGGAAAAGTACAAGAAAAGCCTGGAACATTTTGTTGTGTGAGCAAATAAGAAACTGCTCAAAAACAAAACAAACAAACAAAAAAAAAGGATGAAGACATGTTTGAATGACACAGGAGTCACCTTGAAATGAGACACAAGGATCAGATGAATAAGGTAAACATATGACAAAAATAAAGGAAGAAGCAAAGGAGAAAGAGAAGCTCTTTCTTACACTAGAATACCAACTAATAAATGTGGGAGAATGATAGAGTTAAAGATCACCATTTCATAACTACTATACTAATAATGGATTCAGACTAGTATCAATAGGTGTCAAAACCATTGAGTAAAAGTTTTTTGGGTAACAGGATATTTATTTACATGGTTTTAAAATATCTCCTCACCATTATTTATTAATTATAAAAGAGGGAAAATCAGGATACACACACACACACACGCACACACATACACACACACAGGGGTAATCTGGCAGATAGCATCTTATCCTAAGGATCAAAGTTAACACACCAATAATGGGACCAACTTTCATCAGATGCCTATTGATATAATGCAATGAGAAGGACACAGTACCATGCAGGTAGCACGCCTTTCAAAAATGTGCACTGTGAATCTAATCCTGAGGATAAGAGACCAACATAAACATCTTGCAAAGCCACAGACCTGTCCTTTTCAAAAACGTTAATGACATGTTAGACAAGAAAAGGCTAAGGAATTATTCCAGTTTTAAGGAAACTAAAGAAACATAGCAGCAAGAAGCAATGTGATCCTGTGATCCTGGACTGGGGGAAAATGGCCATACAGCACATTCTTGGGATTGAAGAAATGCGAAGATAGTCTTTATCAATGTTAAAGTCCTTGATTTGGGTCATTGTACATGTGAGATACTGCTCTTATTCTTAGAAGGTTTTGATATCCACATTTATATTCAAATGGTTTAACAAAAATCATTTTTTACTTATTTGAGGGAAGGGGAGTAGAAGGGGAGGAAGAGATAAAGCAAATATGGCAAAATAGCAGTGAATGGACGAATCTTGAAAAGGGTATATGGGAGTTCGTGATATGATTTTTACAAGTTTTCCATAGTTTTGAATATTTTGTTCAAAATGTATTTTTCTTTAAATGCTGAAAGCCCCAAAGCCTTAACTCTTTGAATTTTTTGCCAACCACAGAGCTTTGAGTATCAAGGATTCTAACTTTCCAAATGTGGTGACGGCATTTCGTCTCCATTTCAAGATAGCTCATTTTATTCTCTTTAACACTGTCACTCAAATGACTCTCAGTGGTATCTGTGCATCTCACATTATCTCTTGACTAAAAAAATTATTTCACCCATTGCTTTGAAATTAGATCCTGGAGTCAACAGGTGACAGAATTTATGTGCTCCTTTTCTCTTAGAGATACCATAATTGTCTGTGTCCCTGAGGCAGCATCGAGTATCCTTGCTTTGGAAAGGATGGCGTCACTGCTGGAATAAGCCATGCACACAGTTTGGCACTGGGGAGAAAGTGTCTGATAACATCCATCTGAAATAAAGCTTTTTGGAACTAATGTATCTTTAATGTTTCATTGTATCTAACTATAGCCTTTTCTGATTTGGGTAATTACACATTGAGTTAAGAAGAGATATATCATCCTTTGTCAGGTTGAATTTCAGATGCTATGTAAACCAAATCAAACAAAAACAACTCCTCCTAAAAAGCATGTTGCATGCTTGATGCAGTTGGTGAGGATGAGTTTAGAAGGTGTCAGAATGTAAGTGCTGACTTTAGGGAAGCCCAGCATTCAGAGAATTCATTCTTGACATTCTGACAACAGTGAATCTTTCCCATTATTCTAGAATGGGCCTCACAGGGAAATATAAATTGTATATTACCCTGCTGAGATTTCTACCTAACTTTGATTGCTTGTCCTAACCCTTATGCAGCTCTTTGATATTTCTCTCTTGATTTGTGCTAGTCTAGTGATTGTGGATGGGATCCTTGACCTCAATTTGGTTGGAAGGTATCTGCCCAGATGGTTCCCAGATGGGCATGGCCTTGGGCCAAACAGAGAAGGGTCAGCCCTGGAGCTAGTTCAGGTGCAGTGACAGTCATTAGACATTAAGAACGGCTTTGAGAGAGTGGCTGCCTGGCTTAGCACAAGTTATTCTGGCAGGCAAGAATAATATAATGTCAGCATGGCCTAAATCCATGGCAAATCTCGTCTCACAAAGGAAACTGTCAGGAAAGAGTGGGTAATTACTAAATATTGGCCGCATAATAAGTGGAAATAATTTTAATCAATATATATTTTTGTACATTTACAAGTCTAGGGGAGGAAAAACCTTTCCTTTACCCATCTTAGTTTCTTGGCTAGGGCTCTGTAACAAAAGACAGATTAGCAGAAAAGCATACAAATTTATTTAATACAAGTTTTATGTAACATGGAGCCTTCTTAAGGAAATGGAGACCTGAAGAAACAGTTAAACCTGAGCATTTTTATACTAGGTTTGATGAAGAGTAGAAAGTCATGGAAAAATGTGATAGGACAAAGGGTATGAGCTAAGCGTAGTTAACTAGGGAAACTTACCAAGGCCTGTTCCTTCAGATTCTTCTCAGGGTGTTCCTCCAGCTTCAGAGATAAAGATGGTCCTTTCCATCAAGTATAGGGAGGGCACCTCTCACATGAGGGGCTTATGACTTGCTTCAGGGAGTCCTTCCAGCACCTGCCATTTCTCAAATTCCTTCAGCTTAAAATATTCAAAACGCCCAGGTGCCATATTTTGAGTAGCATGTCCTGAGCCCCATCAAAATTAATATATACCCATTTTAGAAAATCTGGGTAACAGATTTCTATAGATGTAAAAGTAGATAATACCCATAAACCCACTGTGTGGTTAAATCTGTATGGTCCATGTCATGGTTTATCCACACACAGGTATTTTAACATAGTTGTATTTTTGTAGTCATATATCTTTTCACTTAGCCTTATATCATAAGCATTTCCCCATATTATTAAAAAGTATTTGTAATCATAATTTTAAAGACTACATGCTGTTCTTCTGGATGTCAGAATTTAATTATCGCTCTCTTGTAGGTTACTTAGGGTCTTTCCGATGCTTTTACGCTTTCAGTAATATTGGCATCAATATTCATAAATTTGCTTGTTTAAGATCAACAAATATTTCCCCTTTTCCCAGCTTCTCAAGAGGAAAGATACCTGCTGCTTTCATCTGGCCTAAGGAAGTGCTGAACAGAGTAATGGGAGGAGTTGTAGACTTGGGGAGGCCAGAGAGCCCACTCTAATATACATTGCAAAAGACAAGTGAGCTACCCAGAAGGAAAGGTCCAAGGATGGAGAGCATAGAGGTGACCTGAGAAAGGGTGTGAGGTGGGGTGGGGTGAGGATGGGGGGTGGGGTGTTAGTGAGAAAGAGAACATGTATGGCTGTCAGTGTCAAAGCTGGGAGTATTAAGAGCAGCTGGGGTGGATTCCAGGTGGGGTTTGGTGGTGGTAGTGGGGGTTATGGGTTTGCCTACTATATACTTAGCCAAAAAAGATGATCTACATCTACTATTGTTATCATTTCACAAAAGAACACATGTTAACATCAAAAAACTTGGAAGGATGAAATCTCAGAATTTAAAAGTGAAATGAAATAGCTCCATTTAAACCTATGGAAACGTCTGTTTTTCTCATGACTCTGTGGATTGTCGATGATTTGAGCACAGTCTGACAACAGATTCTAATCAGTCCATGGACTGGCATTTAGGGACCACAAGACTAAATAACCTTTAAAACCCATTGATTCAAGCTGGAGAAGCCTTGCATTTCGTGAAGAGTTGGGTTCCAATCTTGGTGCCATATTTGATTTGATGAATGACTTTTGAGCCTTGTGTCTCATTATTGTCCCAGTTTCCTTATTCGCTCACTTAACTTTATGAAGATCAAGTATGATATTGTTTGTTGAAGTGCTGTTGTCTTAATGCCTGGGTGCTTTCTGATCTGAGGCTCAGAAAGGGAGTGTAATAAATTGTAATAAATTGCATTGTCCCAGAAAATAAATGTCAGTCCATCAACCAATAGTCTGTGTGGTAGCCTATCTTTTTACAGTTTCTGAGAATGATTGCAAGAGATAGAAAACACAACTCAAAATAGCCTAAATTAAAAAGGTATTTTATTGGCTTTTATACTGAAAAAATATAGACACATGACTTCTAGAACTGCTGGATCTGAGAAGATCAAATGATTTATCCATTGTTTGTTCTTAAGCAGTATCTCCCTCTAATGGCAGGAAGGTTTTCCAGTTATATATACCCATTCCATTCTACTAGTTTAGCAATCCCAGTGGGAAACAATAGTTTCACATTTCCAATAGTTCTAGTGAAAGTTCAAAGGTTTGATCTCATTGGCACTGTCTTGGGTTACATGCCCAGGGTGAATCAATCAGATCTGAGTTATGTGCCCATCTCTGAAGCTGTTGGTGGAATCAAACCCTCCTAAAATACATGAACTAAGGATAGGGGTAGAGTATTAATAGTTTTCCGGAAAATTGTGTTGCTGGCAATAGAAGATGGGGGCATGTATGATAAGCAGGCAGAACGACATAGAGCTACCATAAAGTAGCAGTAGCCTGCCAATGCCAGGAAATATGGCTAGTAGAACTTCCCTGGCTAATCTGGGAAGGTCTTTCAGGCCTGTGTGTAAGACAATCTCTACTGACTGCCACAACATCATTGTTTAGTGACAGGCAGTGTCTTTGGCATCAATTAAATCCTAATACTACTAAGCAGAAATTAAAACGCTTTAATGGGATCTTCAACCTGTTGATGAATACCCATGACAGTAGCTCATGCCTTTGATGGGTGGAGTCAAATGTCTTTACCCACTGGGGATGTCATCATTTGAATGGCCCTATTGATTTTGAGTTTTGGCAGGGCTTCTTTAACCCTGGAAGGCTCCAAGTTGCCTGAGGGGACATAGGCTAAGACATAACTAACTGCATGTTATGTAGTCCTGAATTGAACCCAAACTAACGGAATCATCTGTCCTAGGGCAGTCTGTCCTAGGCAGAGTCTCTGGAAACACTAGAGAAGTTCATTTTATGTTTTATGTTTCTTGATGAATTCATTTGGAAAAGCTGCTTCTAGGCATTCCACACATTCTAGTCATATAAGAAGGACTACTTGTTCGGAAAATGTTTAATTATTGTACCAAGTTTAAATGCAAGTTTACAAGATGAATTTTCAGGTGATCATTGTTGGTTATTGTTTCATTTATCGATTGCCATGTAATAAACTATCTTAAAACCTTGTGGCTTAAAGCAACAAGGATTCGTTATTTCTCAAGGTCCTATGGCTCCGCTCGGTAGTTCTGCTCCATGTAATGTAGGCTGGATCATTCACTCGCCTGCGTTCAGCTTTTGGCTGTGCTGGCCTGGAAGATCAAAGAAGGATTCACTCATGTCTGGTGTGTTGGTGCTGTTCACATGACCTCGGTCTCCCTGCCAGTTGTGTTAGCATTTGGTAGTCTAGACTGAGCTTCTTGACATCATGGCAGCTAATTTTTCTAGAAATCTACAAAGTAGAAGTTGCCAGCCTTCCTAAGGACTATACCTGAAACTAGAACACTGTCACAGCTATGCATTCTGTGGGCCATAGCAAGCTGGAAGGCCAGCCCATATTCAAGAGAAGAGTGCATTTTTAAAAACAGTTTTACTGATGTATTAAGCATGTCTTCACTGAGTTTTATTTTGGGTGTTTGTAAACTCCGATGGAAAAGAGTATTAAAAAAAATAAGGTAGAACAAGCATAGGGACATATACACAGATATATGCACATTTTAAAATTTCTGTATCTTAAAGAATCAATGTTTTCTTCCCTTTGACAAAAAGGATGACATATCTCATCCTATTTACCTTTTTGTCCTGTCTACCAAGAAGCTCAGAGCTAAATGGAATCATATTACCCCAGTTTGCCACTTCTTTTGATTCACGGCTTTGATTTTTTTCCTTTAGTTTACTTTCCTGTTTCTGTCAACATTTATTTTGAGCCTTTTGAGGAATAGCTGTACAATTTTTTTTAAATGAACCACACACAGAGATTTATCACATCTACAGTGTAGCATAAAGAGCTTAGCCTTCAGAGTTAAATGACAGAGGTTCAAGTCCTCTCTATTGTTTCATCTCACTTTCTCCATTGGTAAATTGTTTTTTATAAGGATGAACTGGATGAATGTGTGTCCGTCACTCATCAGTGTGCCTGGCGTATAGAAATGCTCAATAGATTGTAGCTATTAAGAATGGATCTTCACACAAATGAGTGTATGTAAAACTGGTGAAATTTGAGTGAGGCTGGTGGATTGCGTCAGTATCTTGAATATGATATCTTACTAAACTTATGCAAGTTGTTACCATTGGGAGAAAGTGAGCAATAGGTACAGAATATCTGTATGTATTTCTTACAACTGCATATGTATTTATAATTTTCTCAAAGTAAAAAGTTAAAAAAATAGTGATAGAGTTATCACTTCTATACTATCCAAACAAAACCATTGTTCTTTTTTTATATGGGTCTTGTGCTAACTTTAGTTAAACCTACTTATAAGATTATTGAATGTAATTGAGTAATATCTTAAATGTGTTTAAATATGTCTCAACTAGTTGGTTGCCAGCTATGAAACTTTTCATTTATGTGAATATTTTATGTCTTTATTTTCCCTTCTGAGAATAAGTCAAGAAATAGAAATAGTTTTACATGTTCCTCTAAAGCTAATATTTAAAAGAAATCAATAAACCTATATATTTTTTCTTGAAAAAAATTTTTAAAGGGATCTTCAGCTCAGGATGTTTTCAGGAGGAAGTGGGAGATGGTTATGCTGACCCCAGAAGAAATATAGTAAAATTGGAATTTGATTTATAGAAATTCTATTATAATCTTTGTATTCCTATATTGGATGTGAAGCAGAGTTCCCTCGTATCCTTGCCACCTTGCTTCCGTTTGAAACATTCAGGAAATGTGGTTTACTAAAACCAAACAAATGACAGAACTCAAACACTGAATGGAGTTGGAAAAAATAAGGTGCTTTAGCATGATTTAACTGTTAATGTACAATTCAAATCTCCCTGGACCCTGTAGAGCACATCAACATGTTCTCAGGAGTTAAAAGTCAGGTGACAACCTTCCCTCCAGTGTTTGCAGTTCCTGGAGCATTAGAAAGCTCATAGCTTAGGAGCAGGAGACCCCATTGGACCCAGTTACCAACTTTCTGCTTCTTTGGAAATGTCATTTCATCTCTGAGCTACATTTTTCCTGTGTCCAAATCAAAGAGATTAGATCAGATATCTCTAAGAATCCTTTTAGCTCAGATATTCAATTATTTTCCATATAAACATACACATTTTCAGTCAACCTTTATGAGGAAAATTTCCTTTATGTTTTCATAGAAAGGAGTACTTATTGGTAGTGTTGTTGAACCTGCAAGAGGGTTTCGGTCTAGGTCCAGTTGCTCTTCATGCAAAGATCCAATTATTGAGACAATGAGGATTGCCAAGGAAGAAAGGAATTTCTAGTATGACAGACATCTTGCCAGGAGAACTAGGAGATCATGAGCTTTTTAAGGAGGGGCAGGTGGAGGGGGATGGTGAATCCTGGCATCAGGAAGTCTGCCCTGGGACCTTCAGAATCTCAACTCCTTTGTCTTGTAGAAAAGCCGTCATTTCAGGCCAAGAGTGGTGGCTCATGCCTATAATCTTGGCCCTTTGGGAGGCGCTAGGAAGATCACTTGAGGCTGGGAGTTCCAGTCCATCATTTCTGGGAAACAACTCAAAGGGTCAAGTAGTTAGTTAAGGGAGAGGATTATAATTGGGGTTCACAGAGCTGGTTATACTAGGCTAAAGGTCTTTATTTTTAAACAGCCTTTGTTCCGTCCCCTTGAAGTCTTGGCACTACCCCCACTGTGACCAATTTCTTGACATTTACTGCATCCTGGCCAGAACCCAGAACATGTCTTTATTGCTGAAAGGGAATTTTAAAATTTCACTAAACTATTGTTTTTCATTACACAGAATTTCAAAGCAAATTTTAACCAACTCACAAGAAAAAACACATATGCAAAAAACCAAAAAAATCTTAATGGAACTGTACAGCAAGGTCAAGGGAGGGAGGAACAAGAAGGGGAGGGTTGAAAGCATTCCAGACAACCTAAAGCTAGTCCTGCTCTGAGTTCTGAACTTCTTAGATGGCCAAGACAAAAAAGAGAAGTTAGTTATATAACTGCCATTAGCTACAAAAGGAAGTGTTACTAAAAGTTTGGTACTTGTCCCTGAGGCCACATCAGAAGAATGAGGACAAGTGGTTTGAGGAGAAGGAAAGAGAAGTTTATTAATTTGCTGGAAAATGAGGAGGCTGACAGACTCCTGTTCTAAAGTACCAACGTCTTGCCTCTGAGCAGAAATACAGAGTTTATAAAGGGGAGATTTTCAGCTTCAGGCTATTGCTGTTCAACTATAGTTGATGGCTCTGATTCATCCCATCTTCAGCTAAAATAATCTCATGACCTCCACCCAAACAATTCCCTTGAGCCATCTCCTGAGGTACAAAGAACGAAGGATACTCCCCTGCCCCTCCTGACCACTGGCCTGAGGCAGGGATGCAGGGTTTGATTCCCAAAAAGAGTGGGGGATGTTTTAGAGAGACAGAAAACATTTTTGTCCTTTTTCAGGCCATTCCTCCTGTTACAGAAGAATACCGCTTTGTCAGGAGGGACGAATTTTTCCTAACTGTAAGAAAAATTTTCCCTATCCGTCATTAGATACAAGATTTTTTAAAAAGCCATGATTGATAATGTTTGAGAATATAGCCAAACAAAAGTATCTGTAAGTTGTAGATTTGATTGTTGAGTCACCCTTGATAACAAAGCATGGCATATGGTAAACTGGAATTCTGAAAAGACATTTCTACAGATTGCTTATTAATGTATAATAGTCTGATTTCTACAGATTGCTAATTAATGTGTAATAGTCTGATGGTATCTGACTTTCTAGAGAACTAATTTGATATGAGGATAGAATGTTGAAAACAATGGAGGAATGGATTAGCAGGCACTCAAGACCAGTTTCTTCCTGACCTAATCAGAAAGACCTATTTAAAAGGGAATACTAGGGATAGAAGGTAGGACCCTGAACATACTGTTTTTCATGGCCATGAGTACTAAGAATTTATCTCTTCCCAGGCCTCCTCTAGAATGCATTTTCCATTTCTAGACTGGCTTTAACAACCTTCCTTTCTTTCTGGATGCCAACTCCTCCCTTTTCCTGCTTAGTTGGTTTCTAGCATTTGTTAGCCTCTGATTTTGGATTATTTTCTCTCATCAGAAGTCACTGTGATGTTTGCTAAATATCTTCGTCCCTACGAATGTTGTTACATAAAACTGCTTTTACCATTCTTGATCTCTTAGCCTGCTGATGAGAATGACATATTAATTATGGAAAAGCCAAAAATATTTCAGGCAAAAATAATGGTTTTTAAATTCTTATGAATATGGGATCACTATCTTATTAGCACAGGCATCTTGCCAAGATTTTTGAATGCTCGTAATTTGGATGGCAAGTGTCCTGGGGAGGGTTCATGTTTGCTTGTATGCTCTGCTTGATAGTTGGCCTACTTTAGCAATTTGTGGCTATTAGCCCCAAAATATGATAATCAAATTTGTCAAATAAATCCCAGATAATTGAGTCTTATGGACTCAAATACATAGGGACACATTTAAAAAATAACTTTCATTAAACCAAAGATGGGTTTTATTTGTTTTAATTTATTCATTCATGGAAAAGATATTTATTGAGCACCTAATATGTGTCAGGCAATGCTTTAGGAAAGACAAATAAAATATTGCTCTTATTGAGTTTTATTTTATTTAGGGGAGAGGGAAAATAAATATGTGAGCCAATAAATGAATATGATAATGCAGGCATTGAGGATACTTCTAAGACTATAAAACATATTAATGTGTCAGAAATTGTTGGAGGAAGGGAAAATTAGGGGAGGCCATTGGAAGACATGACATTTCAGCTGAGAATTAAATGTCAAGCAGGAACCTGCCATACAAAAGATTTTTGGAAAACTATTCCGAGTAGAGGAAATAGCAAATATAAAGGCCTTACTTCTATAATAAACTTTTGGTGCACCAGGGAGAGGGGGAAGAAAAAAGAAGGCCAATGTTACTGGATATAGTGGGACAGGAAAGGTCAATAGTTGGTGAGGAGGTAGAAGTGAACAGGAATCAATTTTGCAGGGCTTCATAGACCTTGGCTGGGAGATTGGAATTTCTCCTAAGTGTAATGGTTGAGCAGGGGTTTTAGGCTAAGACATGACATGATCTGATTTATATTAATATTTTAGAATACTTACTCTTGCTTAGGGATCTGTCATAAAAACTCTGCTACAAGTTTTTTAGTGGCTAAAGGACTGCGTTTACATGCAGAAGGGTTTATTTACTCTAATTTAGGCTCTTAATGAATGTGTAATTTGTTAACGTTATATGTTTTTAAACAAACATTTTTTATTATTGATACATAACGATTTTACATATTTATGGGTTACACGTGATATTTTGATACATGCATACGATGATCAAATCAGGATAACTAGGATATCCATAGCCTAAAACATTTATCATTTTTTTGTGTTGTGAATATTTCAAGTCTTCTCATTATTTTGAAATATATAATAAATAATTGTTAACTATAGTTCACATTATTGTGCTATCAAGTACTAGAACTTATTCTATCTGACTATATTTTTGTACCCATTAACCAGTCTCTCTTCATCTGCCCACCCCACTGCGCAGCCTCTAGTAACCATCATTCTACTCTCTACCTCCATGATATCCAATTTTTTCGCTCCCACCTATGAGTGAGAACATGCAATATTTGTCTTTCTGTTCCTGGCTTATTTCACTTAACATAATGACCTCCAGTTCCATCCATGTTGCTGCAAATGACAGGATTTCATTCATTTTCATGGCTAAATAGCATTCCATTATGTTATTTATCTATTCATACATTGATGGACCCTTAGCTTGATTTCATATCCTTTTTATTTTGAATAGTGCATCCGTAAATATGAGCATGCAGATATCTCTTCAATATACTGATTTAATTTCTTTTGGATATATAACCAGAAGTGAGATTGCTGGATCTCATGGTAGATCTAGTTTTACTTGTTTTGAGGAACCTCCACAGTGACTGTACTAAGTTACATTCCTACTAGCAATGTACGAGCATTCTCCTTTTCCATGTTCTCTCCAGCATCTGGTACTTTTAGTCTTTTATGTGGTAGCCATTATAACTGGGGTGAGAAGATATATCATTGTGGTTTTGGTTTGCATTTCCCTGATGATTACTAAATTTGAGCATTTTTCATATGCCTGTTGATCATTTGTATGTCTTCTTTCCAGAAAAAACTATTCAGATCATTTGCCTCTTTTTAACTTGGACTATTTTGTAGTGTTTTTGAGTTGTTTGAGTTACTTATATATTCTGGTTATTAATCTCTTGTCAAATGGATAGTTTGCAAATATTTTCTCCCATTCTGTAGGTTGTCACTTCACTCTGTTGATCATTTCCTTTGCTGTGCAGATACTTTTTAGTTTGATATAATCCCATTTGTATATTTTTGCTTTTGTTGCTTATATTTTTGAGGTCTTACCCAAAAATCTTTGCCCAGAGCAATGTCTGGGAGCATTTCCCCAATGTTTTCTTCTAGTAGTTTCATAGTTTTAAGTCTTACATTTAAGTCCTCAATTTATTTTGATTTTATTTTTCTTTATGATCAGAGACAGGAGACTAGTTTCATTTTTGTTGCATATGGATGTCCAGTTTTCCCAGAACCATTTAATGAAAAAACTGTCCTTTCCCCACTGAATGTTTTTGGTACTTAGTCAAAAATCAGCTGGCTGAAAACATGCGGACTGATTTCTAGGTTCTCTATGCTGTTTCATTGGTCTATGTGTCTGTTTTTATGCCAGTCACATGCTATTTTTGGCTATAGCTATAGCTTTGTAGTATATTTTGAAGTCAGGTAGTGTGATGCCTCCAGCTTTGTTCTTTTTACTGAAGATTGCTTTGGCTATTTGGGGTTTTCTGTCATTGAATACGAATTTCAGGATTTTTTTTTATTTCTGTGAAAGATGTCACTGGTATTTCGATAGGGATTGTGTTGAATCTGTAGATTGCTTTTGATAGTATGGTCATTTTCACAATACTAATTCTTCCAATCCATGAACATGAGATGTCTTTCCATTTTTTTGTGCCCTCTTTAATTTCTTTCATCAGTGTTTTGTAGTTTTCCATGTAGAGATCTTTCAACTTATTGGTTAAATTTATTTATAGGTATTTCATTTCATTTTTTGTAGCTATTATGATAGGATTGCTTTCTTGATTTCTTTTTCCCTCAGTTCATTGTTGGTATATAGAAATGATACTGATTTTTGTATGTTAATTTTTATTCTGCAACTTTATTGAGTTCATCAATTTTAAAGGTGTTTTGGTGGAGCTTTTAGGATTTTCTATATATTATTGTCATGTCACCTGCAAACAGATAATTTGACTTTCTCTTTCCAATTTGGAAGCCCTTTATTTCTTTCTCTTGCCTAATTGCTCTGGCTAGGACTATATTAAATAAGAGTGGTGAATGTGGGCATCCTTGTCTGTCCCAATTCTTGGAGGAAAAGCTTTCAAATTTTTCTTGTTCTGTATGATATTAGTTGTGGGTTTGTCATATATGACCTTTATTGTGTGGAGGTATGCTCCTTCTACACCTAGTTTGTTGAGGGTTTTCTTTTTTATCATGAAGGGATGTCGAATTTTATCAAATGTTTTTTCTGCATTTATTGAGATGATTATACGGTTTTTGTCCTTCACTCTGATGATGTGATATATCACATTTATTAATTTGTGTATGTTTAACCATCCTTGCATCCTTGGTATAAATCCCACTTGATCATGGTGAATTATCTTTTTAATGCATTGCTGGATTCAGTTTGCTAATATTTTGCTGAGTATTTTTGCATCTATACTCATCAGGGATATTGGCCTATAGTTTTGTTGTTGTTGTTGTTTTTGTGTCTTTGTCTGGTTTTGGTATCAGGGAAATGCTTGTCTTGTAGAATAAGTGTGAAAGAATTCTCTCTGCTTCAATTTTCTGGAAGAGTTTGAAAATAATTACTATTGGTCCTTCTTTAAATGTTTGGTGTTATCGAATTCAGCAGTGAAGCTATCAGGTCCTGAGCTTTTCTTTGATGGGAGACCTTTTATTGATTCAATCTTGTAATTGGTCTGTTTATTTATTTTTTCAATTTCTTTTTAGTTCAATCCTGGTAGGTTGTATGCATGTAGGAATTTTATCTATTTCTGTTAAGTTTTCCAATTTAGGGGCATATAGTTGTTTGTAATAGTCTCTAATGAACCTTTGTATTTCTGTGGTATCAGTTGTAATGTCTCCTTTTTTGTTTCTTATTTTATTTATTTGGAACTTTTCTCTTTTTCTGGTTAGTCTAGCTAATGTTGTGTCAGTTTTGTTTGTCTTTTCAAAAAACCATCTTTTTGTTTTGTTGATCAATTGTTTTGTTAGTCTCAATATAATTTATTTCTGCTCTGACTTTATTATTTTCTTGTACTAATTTGGGGGTTGGTTTGTTCTTGCTTTTTAGTTCTTTGAGATACATAATTAGGTTATTTGAAACCTTTCTACTTTTTTGATATGAGTATTTCTTGCTGTACATTTCCCTCTTGATAGTGCTTTTGTTTTATCCTATAGGTTCTGACATATTGTGCTTCTATTTTTATTTTTTCAATAAATTTTGAAATTTCCTTGTTAATTTCTTCATTCATTGGTCATTCAGAAGCATGTTACTTAATTTTCATGTATCTGCAAAGTTTCCAAAGTTCCTCTTGTTGTTGATTTCTAGTTTTATTCCATTTTGTTCAAAAAACATACTTGATATGATTTTAATTCTTCTAAATGTGTTGAGACTTGTTTCATGCCCTAACATGTGGTCTATCCTGGAGGATGTTACATGTGCTGGTGAAAAGAATTTGTATTCTGCAGCCATTACATGCAATGGTCTATAAATATCTGTTAGGTCCATTTGGTTTAAAGTGCAGTTTAAATCCAATGTTTCTTTGTTGATTTTCTCTCTAGATGATCCGTCTGATGTTAAGAGTGGGATGTTGAAGTCACCAACTATTATTGTTATGGAGTCTATTTCTTCCTTTAGATTTAATATTTGCTTTATAAATCTGTGTGCTGTGGTGTTGGATGCATATATATTTATAATTCTTATATTCTTTTGCTGAATTGATCCCTCTATCATTACATAATGACCTTCCTTGTTTCTTTTTACAACTTTTGACTAAAGTCTGTTTTATCTGATATAAGTATAGCTACTTCTGCTCACTTTTAGTTTCTCTTTGTATAGAATATCTTTTTGCATCCTTTCACTTTTAGTTTGTCTTTTAGTCTATGTGTCTTTACAAGTGAAGTGAGTTTCCTGTAGGCAGCACATAAGTCATTTTTAAAAATCCATTCAGCCTTTTAAATGGGGAGTTTAATTTGTTTTCATTTAAGTTTATTATTGATAAGTGAAGACTTACCCTTGTCATTTGTTAATTGTTTTCTGGTTGTTTTGTATATCCTTTGTTCATTTTTTTTCTTCTTATTTATCATTGTGGTTTAGTGGTTTTATGTGGTATTATGCTTTACTTCTTCTCTCTTTCTTTTTTATGTATCTGCTCTACCAGTGAGTCTTATATTTTTTTCTTTCCATGATGATGATTATTGTCTTTTTGCTTCCAGATGCAGGATTCTCTTGAGCATTTCTGGTAAGGCAAGTCTAGTGGTGATGAATTCCCTCAGTTTTTTTCTGAGAAGGAATTTATTTTTCTCTCATTTTTGAAAGTTATGTTTGCTGGAAAAAGTGTTCTTGGCTGCCAATATGTTTCCTTACAGTACTTTGAATATAGCATCCTATTCTCTCCTGGAGTATAAGGTTCTACTGAGAAATCTGCTCTCATTCTAATGGGGATTCTCATTTATGTGACTTGATGCTTTTCTCTTGTTTTTAGACTTCTTCGTTTGTCCTTGCCTTTTGACAATTTGCCTACAATGTGTGTTAACGAAGACCTTTCTGGGTTGAATCTATTTGGGAACCTCTGATCTTCCTGGATCTAGATGTCCATATCTGTACTCCTACTTGTGAAATTTTCAGCTATTATTTTATTAAATAGGTTGTTTATGCTTTTTTCCACCTCTTTTTCTTCTGGAAATCCCATAATATGAATATTTGTTCACCTAATGGTATCTCATAAATCTTGTAGGTTTCCCTTATTCTTTTATATTCCTACCCCTCTCCCCCAACTAACTGGGTAATTTCAAGGGACCTCTATTCAAGTTCAGAGACTCTTTCTTCCACTTGACCAAGTCTGCTATTGAAGCTCTCTATTGTATTTTTTATTTTATTTATTGAATTCTTCAGCTGCAGGATTTCTGTTTGGTTCTTTTTTATATCTATCTCTTTTTTAAAATTTCTCATTCATGACATGAATTTTTTCCTGATTTCATTGAATTGTCTATCTGTATTTTCTTGTGTCCCATTGAATTTCCTTATGATCATTATTTTAAATTCCTTTTTTGGCAATTCACTGATTTCCTTTTCATTGAGTTATGTTATTAGAGAATTATGATGTTCCTTTGGTGGTATCATATTTCTTTGCCTTTTCCTGTTTTTTGTATGTCTACACAGATATCTGTGTATCTGCTGGAACAATCACCTCTTCTAAACTTTCCAGAATAGCTTTCATAGAGAAAGACTTTCACCTGCAGTTGGGTCTTAGTTTGCTTGTTGGGAAGGGTGGAGTGTCTCTGTTTCCAAGTAGATGCAGTAGTATAGTCTCCAGACAGCTTCTTTAGCTATGTTTGATGTCAGCAATAACTGTGGGTGCCTCAGTGGCCGAGGGTGTAGAAGTTAGTGTATTGGCAGTGACACATAGGATGTTAATGTCCTTGGTAGCAAGGGCTTTGATTGTCCTCCTATTCTCATCTTTTCCACAGTGGGGAGACTTAACCAAGGGGATCCCTCTAACATGAACTACAAGCAGCTACCATGGCACTAAGTTCCAGGTGCAGGTGCTCAGAGTGGCTGTAAGGCCAGTGTCCTAGGCTCAGGATCTTGAAAACCTATTGTGACACCTGGTTCTTGGGGTATAGGTTTATTCTCTGTAGCCAGATTGGATGTAGGTTTCTCCCAGAGCCAGAATCTGCAACTTTGAGGTATCCCCTAGTGGCTCAGGTCCACTGAGACAGGTTGTAGCTAGCTTCTACCCCTGTATGATAAGGGACAGCACTGACCCAACTTTGGGGACCCATCTCCGAGCTCAATCTGGAGATTTGAGCCCAGGGTGCAGGATACAGCTGTAATTTAGGAGACTGAGCCAATTGGGCTCAGTGGCAACTTGGGTCCCTGCGGATGAGGCATCATTTACTGGTGATTCTAGACCCTGCGATGGTGGGGCTCAGTAGTATTCCAGACTCTGTGATTCCAGGTGCATTGGCAGCAAGTACCCAGAATCATGAGGCACAGCTGTCATTTCGGCCCTGGGGAGAATTGAGTGGCATGGTGATGGCTCCCCTTTCTAGGGAGAGAGGTGTCTCAGCAGCTTAGACTCTAGAGGGCTAGTCCAGCTCCAGAGGAGCAGGATAGTAGAGTTGTTTGGCATGTCTCAGCTTAGTCATTGCTCTGTTTTCCTGGGATGGGAGTTACTATATCAGCTGAGCCCTGGGATGTGTAGCTGTTCAACTTGGCCAAGGCACTGATTCCCTAGGGAGTGATGGGATGCTTCAGCTCAGGCATGACTGTTCTGGGTAGCCCAGGCACCATCTTCCTGGGAGACAGAACTCCACCAAAGCACTGTTTCCTCAGAAAGCAGTGTGCAGTTTCAGTTCAGGACCCTAGGGACAGGATGCAGCTGCAGCTGAGAGAGGCAGATGGAGCTATTCTGCCAAATCATCTTTTCCCCAGGAGGGAGTATTCAGCTCTGGCCCAAGGAGACAGGTGGAGTGGTGGGTGGAGCAGTTTCACCTCTGTTTTGTGCCACAGGGAAGTGTGTAATAGCTGCTGGCTTGGGAATGTTAGGCATTCTGGTGGGGATGGTTTAGGGGTGGCTCAGCCTCAGGGATGAAGCAGTGCTGAAGAGCAAGGCACACTCCAGCAGTAGTTACAGTTCCAAGATGGTGTAGCACAAGTGTCACGTGTGTGCCAGAGGGGGTCGGGAATAGTGCTGGCTCATTCTCTGGGGGGAGTGCAGCTGCATGGCTTCTAGGCAGCTCCCTCAGCCAAGCTTAGTGCTGGTAAAGACTAAAAGGGACTTCAGTGACAACTGTAGGTGTCCAAGGGGTTGATGGGGGCTGCCTGGATCCTCTTGCCTACCTCTTTGCCACAGAGAGACACTCCTGGTTTCCAGCAGATCCCAGCTGGGGAATGGAGTGGTGGAGTCCTGGTGTTTCCTCCCATTCTCTATGTGGCTATCCTGAGATTCTGTGCTCATTGGGGTTTCTGTTGCTCCTTTGATGTATTCTGGTGCTCTCCTTTAGTTAGTTTTGTTAAAATGAAGTTGTTTATTCATTGTTTTGGCTGTCTTTGTGGAAGGGACAAGTGCAAGGGGCTTTTAGTCAGCTGTCTTGCTGACATCACTCCCTTAACCTTAAGTTTTAAAAGTTTTTAGATTAACTCAGATTATTTTGTTGTGCAACTTATGAATTTGTGAATGTCATAAAAGGATAAACTCTGCTTATACTTTTGTATTTACTTAGTTACGTTCGTCCATCAATATTTTAAAATGCATTTACAAATTTAACATTTTTACTGTCTTTGTAAACCCTTTAAATGCTTTACAGTGCAAGCCCACCACCTTAACAGGCAAAACCTTTCCAAGCTTTGAAACCGTGTTGTGAATCAAGTGCACTAGACTCATAAGCATAGTAAACTCAGTTGTCTTAAACATTTCAGCACAACTTACAGTCGAATTCTCTTAAACCTTCCTACCTAAAATCAAAAGTCAATAATCAATTACATATCTAAAGCCAGAATTGTGGGGATAATCTGTCAGATTCTTAAAGATGATAAATTCTCTTAAACATTACAAATACTTGATATAAACATTCAGATTGTCCTAGTGCCTAAACTTAACCAAAAACTATGACTATCATGGCTTTCATTTAGCATATGATCTATTTAATTTTTATCTGCCCCAGAGTTGAAAAATCTCTTACTTACTAAGGGAACAATGATATCATCTCAGGTGAGTTGGGGTTAGGTTTCCTGGTCACTTGAGGTTATTTTCTCATGTAAATTTATGGAATCAACAACTTATGATCACAACATGTTCACTTCTTCAGAGAACTCTCCTTGGGATAAGGCCTTAGAAATAAATGTATATTCATTTACATATATTTATATAGACTTTTATATGTATTTATATGTATGTATGAATAACTCTGCCTTCACTAAAGATTGACACCCTAGAACTTTTAATATTTGTTTGTAATGGAGCTCTCTTTTCAATCCCATGCCTGCTACTTACTACCTGTGGAACTTTGAGCAATTTGCTTAACTTCCCTAAATTTCAGTTTCCTCACCTGTAAAATAGAGATAATGGTTGTGATCTACTACATAGGGTTTTTATGAGGATCATATGCAAAAATATATGTAAACTGCTTGGGACAATGCATGGCATACACTAAGAGCTCAAAATGTTAGTTTTTACCATTATTATTAGTTATGCTACCTTCAAGCTTTATGCTCAAAAAACTGTGGATTTTATAGACTCAAGTAACCTAAATCTGATAAATTTCATGATAGGTGAGAAATGTGAGAGGCCCATTAAATTAAAAGTTCCTGAACGCTGAACAAGCACGATGAACCTGGTAGCACTTTGGTAGAGGGCAGAAGAGCTCTGAGGATAAGGCCTGTCTGTGGGTCAAGTTTGGCAGACCTAATATTGTATTTCAAGAGTATGCTAATGGGCAGCCATTCAGATAAGTAGATAGTTTGGGAGCTAGGAGTAGGGTGGTCAGCCTAACACCATTGTAGGAGGGTGGCCCAAGGGGTGGGTAGAATTCTAGTGTAGGGAATCCAACCAAGATCTACACATGTGGTACAGAAATATGAATGTCGGACGTGTAGTACACATCAGAAAACGTTTTTAAGATGTAGGGTCTATGTCTTTGAGTAGGTTCAAGTGTGTAGGTGGGAGGAGCATAAAAAATCCAGTAAAGGCCAGAGTTCATTCCTTGAGGGATTTAGGTCCTAGCCAGGTGACCAAGAGTTGAAGGCCAGGTATGAAAAGAACATTGCTGAGCATCTACTGTTGCCTGACATGTGCTCCTATTTTTCATATTATCTACATCATCTCATTTCTCTCCCTATAGACTAAGTAAATTTTATTGTATCTGTTTTACAGATAACAAAGGAAACGATTGAATAAACAGCTCCAAGGTCATGCATCCAGTAAATGGTCAAACGAAATTAAACACAGGCCTACCTATTTCAAAGGTTGTGATCTTTCCATGACAGTACACTACCTCAAAGGTGACTTGGTGTTGAGCCAGAGCATTGGCCTAGCCAGTCCTAAATCTCTGCTGCCATATGTCATGATTAGTCCTGAGAGGAGGATGGGTTGAAACTATAGAAGGGAGCCAGGTCCAGTATCGCGGCTTTTGAGAGAGGAGGACCCCAGAAGCTGGGATGGGACGGAACCTAAGCAACAACAGTGACAGATGCACAGGCTCCTTGCTCTGTCCCTGGCCTGGCCACTCTGCCCTTCACAGGACACTGGTTCTCCACTGGAAGGAGAAGAGAGAGAAAGTTAAGCTAGATGATGACTTATGACAGTGATTCTTAACCTCTGAATGTGATGAAAGATGTGAGGAGGTTGCCTAGAAAAGTGTACATATCCCAGTAGTCATACCATTCCACATTCAATTTCAGAGGGTTCCCAGAGCTCTTGAAGTTAAGGAAGGGTTTGGTCACTAGTCCGAGAGACTCTTTAGACCAAGAAAATCTTCAGATCAAGGGTACATAGTCTTTTCCGAAGTTCTCTTTGAGGAATACTGGCATGATTGCAAGATGATGTTGCTGCTGTTGCTGCTGATGACAGTGAGCAATTATTTAGAGTTTAGTAAATACTAGCTTTAATTTATTAATTTTTTTTTAATCCTTACAAACTCCCTATGTAGGTACTACCATTAGCCTTGTCTATATGCATGAGGAAATGATTCAGAGAGGTTCAATAACATGCCCTAGGTTACAGAACCAGTATGTGGAGATGTGTTTAATAAAGTTCAATAATTTCATAACTTGAAAAGTGTGAATTTTTGACGTGGTATAGTTGGGGAGTGAGGATGATGTTTAACACATACCATATAAATAGTGATATTTGATTTTTGATGTAGGCACTTGCTTTGGGGTGACAAATTTCACCCGCCACATTTTTAAATGCCATAGTAGGCCTTGCTATTGGACTTCCTACGCATTATTAAAGTTTATCTAAATATTGTAAAGGGCTTTATGGTTGAAAAATACTTTCTGAAGTGCGAAGTAGACATTTGCCAGGTTATATGTCTTTCCATAAGCAAACGATATAGATTACTACTTAGAATTTTAGATAGTGCTTTTTCCTTCAAAGGACTTTGCAGCTATTAGCCAACTAAGATTCCCCGCTGCCCTGTGGAGTCAGCCAATATGAATTTCACCATTCCCATCCTGTGGGCCACTGTTAGGACCCTGTCTATGCCAGGATCATCAGAGAGAGGTGGCTTGGATGATCCGTTGGTTTGTGTACTTCCAAATAGTCTTCATGCAGAGAGGATGGTAAACGTCTCTGCAGAAGGGCAGGCCTTTTGTGGGAAAACACACAATGCCACAAAGGAACTTGTTGAAAGAAACAACACTACAAAACAAATCCACAGCTCCCTGGGGCAGCTGTGAGTACTTACTTTTACAAGGCAGTTACTAAATATTTTCCTGACAGGACTGAAAACAACTTGCCCAACTTTATGTGTGTCTCTTTGGAGTGAGCCATAGGTGGTTATCAGAAAAAGCATTCAATGGTTTCAAATCTTTCTTCCTTGTAGTAAAATTATCTGGAGGGAAAAATTCTATCCTTCTGCTTTCTGATTCATACACTTTGGTTCTGCTTTGCAGGTTTCTTTGCAAAGCTGCTGTGGAGTGCGATCACCCCCGCCCCCGTTCTTCCAAAAGACAAAACAAACAAAAAGCCATGTTGGCTGCCATGCTAACCTACACGTTTTTCCATCATTCAGAGACCTTGAAGCTCAAAACTAACAACACAAGAATTATAGGCATGTTACAGGATTGTCTGATGCACAGGAAAGTAAATAATAAATAATCTTTATTTTTTGAAGGGGGAACAATGTAAGCATCTTTGCTTACAAACTCAAAGGCAAAACTCTTCTGGACTTCTGTGAGTTGTCGCCAGTCCTTGGTTATATTACTACCCTATAATTCAGGGATTCCTGAAAGGAGTTGAGCAATTTTAAGGCCATCATAAATTTTATTATTATTTCCTGAGATGTATTACTTGGGCTCTCAGGGTGATCATTAAATTTGTATTCTCTTTGAATCATTCTAAGTAAGAATTTGTCTCCAGAAATGATCATTATTCTTTGTTATGTTTTCAAAAGGAAAATTGGTGTTATGGGCGAATGACTGAGGAAAACTATTTTTGAGAATAACATGGGATTATTTTTGAGGCATAATTTTCTCTGTTTTTGAAAACCTTGGAAACCTGGAAGCAAAACTGGCCAACTTATAAAAATACAAAGAGGAATATGTTTTTGCTCCTCAAGAATTTTTCTGGGTAGAAGAATTAAAGAGAAAAAAACAGAAGAACAAAAGGAGAGGGGGATAGAGGGGGCAAGATATCCCACTGATATGAAATATCTGATTATCCCTTCCTGAAAGGGTCTCATGGAAAATATGTATTTATTGGAATTAAAGTGAAGTGGTATCACACTGAATTACAGGATAATAGACCCCTGAGCTGGACAATTCATGTTAAAGAATTAGCTTCCTGCTATAAGTTTTTAATACGTGTGAAATTGTTTGCCTATAAATGTTTTTTTGCAACAAGTGCTCATAAACTATAGAAAGAACTGAAAGCATTTCCTTATAGTAGAGAATTTATACAACAAACAAAAAAACCAGGCTTATGGCAAACTAAAGCTCCGTTCAGGTATGTGTCACCCTTAGGGACACACAGCAGGCAAAATACACAATTCCTTTCAGTATGATTTTGCAAAATGTATTCGTCTGCTTATAGCATGAAAGAGGTTTCTCTAATCACTTGATCTCCATTTGTATTTGCCTCTATATACTCCTTTTAAAAAACACAATAGGATATTTAGCCTCCTGACTTATACAGTAAATATGTCACCATTCCTGGATACCTTCCTAATTTATATAGAGTCCTTTGCAAACAGGGAGGAACTTTGAAAGTATGCTTGCACATCTAATAAATTCGCTATTTTTAAAAATGATGACATTTAGTGCTGAAAAAGTTGTGATAAAACTGTTAGGCTGTTAAACTTCTGATGGCATTATGGGTTGATGAATTCCATTTGTTGAGCAGTTTGGCAGTACAGAGCTTGATTAAGAGAGATAATCCTCTGAGACAGGAATTCTAGGGGACTTCTCTTAAGGTAGTTATGTTACAAAAGCAGAATGGAATATTCATTGTAGCGGCTTCATAATGTGGTCTGTAATTTCACTGTGAAGGCAATGTTAAAATATGCAAAAATGGTTCTAATACAACTTATTGTAATGGTTCTGATATAACGAGAAAAAAGAAGATACAAATGGCAGCTAAGCAAGATTTGCGGATATGCAAAAATATGCAGGCACATGGATGAAGACAGAAAGTCAAGAAGCAGGAATGGAAACAGTTTTACATGGGACTCTTTTTCTTTTTAAAAATCGTGTTATCAATGCTGTTCTGCTGTTGTGCTATCTTTTTAGAAAATTTATTTAAAAGTAAGTTGACAAATGGAGAAATTAATAAGAAAAAGCTCCAACGGGGCCACACTGGCAATGTCTCGGGTGTCACCATGAAAGTAGGCTAAGTGACTATTTCCCAGGCAGTTCTCTTGTGGGGGTGGGATTCATTTAGATGGTCCATGGTATGGTCCATGGGAGAGTCTTCTCTTCCAGACGGACTCATACTACTCAAGCTTGTAAGACTTAGCAGCCCAGAATGCCCCTTTGTGATTTTACAGTGAGCAGTTGACCCACTGTGTAGAATACTGGGTCAGTATAACCAGAAGATATAACCATCTTCTATGCAGGCCTGAGCTCTGTGGGGAGCCACAGCATCAGAAAGTTGCCTGTTTTGCATGAGAAGAAAACAAGGGGAGTCGAGTGACATGCTGTGTTTTCATATGACATGACATATGACATGACATGTGACATGACTATCAGACTATAGACATCTTGATGCTGAGGTCTCATAATGAGGATGGCCTTGCCTGTAGAGCTGAAACTCCAAGACCTTAGCTGCCTACAAGCTCCTGCTTCTCTCTCCGTATTAGGTGTGCCTTGTTCCTGTGTTAGAATACTTGAAGGCCATTAGCTGAAGCCTTTTCCCTAGACAATGCTTAAATGGCCACTGCCAACATCTGTCTTTATAGCTCTTCTTTGTCTACTTTTCCATGGCTGACCACTTTTTCCTCCCTATAAATATTTTCTATCAGTTGAAAGTCAAGTCCTGCTGACCTGTTTTCTTTCAGGTGATTAAATACCTCTGTATTGATCCATTATGTATATAGCAGAGCAACATTAGTTTTCTCATTTCTAAGTTCTGTGGGCATGCGCTTTACTGTTGCTCACATATGCTGAAAACAACAGGTGATGGAGTTGAGGAGCAAGATGAATTCATATGGCACACTCAGAGGAAAATGGAGGCTAAGGTAAGTCAATGGATTGGTGCACTGTGGTGGATTATTTCCGGGTGCCCATGATATTTACTATAAATCTAAGAAAAAAAATAAAGAGTCAAATCAAAGTTTGCTCTTTTGTCAGAGTCTACACTGGATAATAAAGCAAGGTACTGAGGGCCCTTTGGGAGCTGAGGAAAAGATTTCAAGAAAGAACCCCCCCTTTGTTGGTGTCTAAAGTCGTATATGAGTGTCTAAAGTCGTATAAACACCTATTAAATGAGTTTGAGTGGGATAACTCGCAGTGATGGTGGCCCTTGCTTAAACTCTGGCTCTGTTATCTACATTGGCCCTTCTGCAGTGGATGTGGAATCTAGAAACCATTTCTTCTTTTCAGAGACCTCTCCTCCCTCCCTGTAAGAGTGGTCCCTTGGACCTTAACAGCCATACTTGGTCACCACATGGCTCCTTGGCAAAAGTTATTTGGGTTAGAGTTGGACACCTAATCTGAGTTTAGGCCCCCCAAAGTCTCACTTCCTGGAATTTGAAATTCAGAGATAGGTAGTCATTCTCTGTATGTGGCTAGAACTATGGCAGGTAAACCTGAGATCTGCGGGCAGCCATATTTCTCTATGATGACTGAGAAGCACAGAAAGGAGTCTGTATTCCCTGGGCTTCTGCTCACCTTCCAGTTCCCTGCACTGGGGGGACTGGCTGCATCTCTGCCTCTGAGTCCTTGAGACATTCTTGTGCCTGTCTAATGATGCTCTTTCCATTTTAACCTAGCCTGATTTTGTTTCTGTTACTTAGAATCAAAGAGACTTACTAATATATTCTCCACTTTGAGCCAATGACAATAGTAATAGTCCTCAAACACCAGAACTGATATTCCATAGAGGGGTTAAAAGATTTAGGTGAAATAGGTATTATCCTTAAATTTAGGGTATTAAGCTTATTTTTCAATCTCTGGTAAACTTTCCAGATCCTTCCCTGTTGTGTTGCCAGAATCTTTCCTTAGGTAAGGAACGAATCTGAGGTTGGTTCCTTGGGACTTGGTTAACCTGGGAAATCCCTTCAAAATGACAGAAGCCAGACTGTTGTACAGTGTTAAAAAGCCAAAGACTAAGATACTCTAAAATGTAGACAATTAAAACAAGTTTCTCAGAAGCCCTTCTGTTCCCCTCTTTTGCTATCCCACCCTGCCCCTAAACACACACATATTCAAAGATATTTGAAGCTAAGATGGGCTTTTGAGTTTTTACTTGTTATTTTCGTGCATGTCCTGAGATTACTGACCTGGAGCTTTGCTTTGAGAATAGTAGGCAGAAAGAACCATTTGATTGTGTCTTTAGACTCTTAAATTCTATTTGCAAATCAATTTCAAAGAAGCTTGATTTGAGGAGGTAACAGGGGAGTTAATGTCAACATGAAAAGGTGTAGCTAAAATTTATTAGCATATCCTTGTTGAAGACCATTTGCAACTGATTCTGAAACAACGCATTACAAAGAAAATAAATTGTCAATGAGTCCCTCTCATGCATTGGTTGAAAAATATCATTTATTCCTAGAAAAAAGGGAGCTCTGATTGTAAGAGAAGGGGCTTCTTGAGGCTTTCTGTTGCTTATTGGTTATTTCAAAGTGTGGAATTTAATAAGGCACAAACAACTAGGAAGAGAATAGGGGGTGACAGGCATAGAGCAGTAAGTGTAATATATAGTGAGAAAGTGGAATCCATCAAGCAGGAACACTTTCTTGGTAGAGAGAGAAAGCATTGCTGTGTAAAATGGGATAGCTTTGAAGGAATTCCAAGTCTTTATTTTTGGCCATTCAACTGTAGGCTAGGGTTTCACAGGACTCATGTTAGGTTTAGAAGTTATGAAATACTGTTTTCCAAATGGAAATATATGGCTTGCAATCGCAAAGGAAAAAGAAAGCGAAGAGAAAGGAATGCTCCTGGCCAAGGCATCAATAATCCTGTTACTCTGAGATCTTTAATGATCACCCACGGGCAGTAGCTCATTCTCCTGCTGCCTTTCCAACCCTCTTTATGTTTTTATTTAAAAACCTTCAATTCTATTAAGATATGTCATAACAAGCTATGTCTTGGTATGCACATAGATTTGTCATTGAGAAAGGTCATGTAAGACATGATTTATAAGGTCCCTCTACCGTTTTCTACATTTCTCTACCTTCAGGAATCTTTCTGTTTTAGTTAGAAGAGATGGGGTTATGCTGCAATAACAAATTAATCCCTAAATCCCAGTGGCATAACACAAAAAAGGTTTATTTCTTATTTATGGCACATGTTCAACACAAGTTGTCAGGGGGCTCTGCTTAGTGTAGCCATTCAGGGATCCAAGCTGATGGAACCACAAATGTCCTGTAGTTGCACCAGAATATGTGACCTTCTTCGAGAAGAGAGACTTTTAGAATTAAACATAGGTTTTTCCCTGACTTAACCCTGAAATGGAATGTGTTACTTTTTCTCATATCCCATAGAGTAGAGCTAGTCACATGATACTTCCCATCCACGAGAAGCTGAGATGTACAGGAGTTTCTGTGCCCAGGGCCAAAGGAAAACTAAATGAAATTGGCAATGTCTATAATATCTACCAGAGTTAGACTGTCTTAAGACTTTGTTCCTCCATAAAGCCTGCCCTGATCAATTCAGCTTACAGCGATAGCCTCTTCTTTTGAAGATCTGTTAATACTTGTGTATGCCATTAATTTGGCCCTTAGCCCTCACTGTCTTTGATATGTAAATGTACTACTTATGCATATATGTGAATATGAATAAATATTTGCATCTTTGTGATGTATCCTATATTTGATTTTGAGCACCTTGAAAACAGACAAGATGTATTTTTGCATTACCCATAGTGCCTTGTGCATTCGGTAAGTAGAATAAATAGAGTTTATGGGTGAAGGCTGTGTTCAAAGGGCAGAAAATAGATAATAAGAAAATTTGCTAATTCTATTTAATTTATTCCACAATGCATAGCAGCTTCCTTATGGGAAGAGTTGTTCATAACAAATTGATCAAGCACTCTTAAAATCTTTCTCTGGTCATTGAAAAGACTATTATAGGCTCATGTTGCTGAGGGCCACGTACACTTTGTGATAGAACACTTTCAATTTGCTGGCTTCTGCTCAGCTAGGAGGAAAAAAAAAGGAGGCAATCTGAAGAGAAGGACCTAAGAGTTGAGAAAAACAATTTCAGCAGTTAATGGGGAAAGAGGAAAATCACAGGAACTCAGTTAATCATCAAGCATAGGAAGGGAGAATGCAAGACTTGGTGCTTGTGTGCAATAAACTTACAGCCCAGGCACTGAGATGAGACATAACTGTCTCCTGATAATTGTGAGAGAAAGCCAGATGTATAAAGCAGCATGTGAGATGTCTTATCTATAGAGTTGCTTCTAGGCAAAGAGTGAGAAACCCTCTCTGTTAGTTATCTTTTGCTGCATAACAAATTATGCCCAAATTCAATGGCTTAGAACTGCAGTAAACATTTATGATCTCATGTCATTTCTGTGAGCCAGGAATTCGGGACAGGCTTAGCTTGGCTGGTTATGGCTCTAGGCCAGGTCTATAGTCATCCAAAGGCTTGACTGGGGCTGGGGGATTCATTTCCACTGTGCCACATGCCTGGCAGGTTGGTGGAGATTGTTGGAGGAAGGCCTCAGACCCTCCCCATGTGGGCTTCTCCATGGGCTGCTTGAGTACCTTCATGATGTGGTGACTGACTTCCCCAGAGAGAGCCACTCGAGAAAGGGAACAGAGTGAAAACATTAATGACTCAGGACTCTTGTGACCTGACCTCAAAAGTCATACATTTCTGCAATACCCTATTGGTTACACAAGGCAGCCCTATTTCACGTGGAAAATGACTGTATGAGTGTGAATACAAGGAGGTAAAATCTTTTGAAGCTGGGTATCACAGCCTCTACATTTTTGTGAAGGGAGAATCAGATTAAAAATAAATATCAAGTACATTCCTTCCAGCAATCGAAGAGGAGAAGTTATAGAAAAAATAACCCTAGGTGGATTTGTGGCGGGAACACAGAGGCTTTGGGGACTGGTGATGCATGCGTCTGACTCAGGGCCTCCAGCTGGGCAGACTTCCTCTTTCCTCCTTCCTGAATAGTCCCTTAGTCACTGCTTAGCCACTGTCAGAACAGGATGATTTTGACAATTAAAAAAAAGTCTGTAACTGTGTGAGGAAGAACTCTGATCTACCTCTAAGTGAATCTCACCTATGGAAAACTTAGCTGTTCATTGTATGTGCTCTACTTCTCCTAGTAGCGATAGAACAACTTGAGAAGAAATGAATGTTTCTTTGGTGTTGTCCCTGAGATGTTGGACCCTCTCTTACCTGAAAAACAGGAATAACCATGCCCATCTCACAGGTGGCTATGTGGCCTAAGTAGCCTAACAGATGTGAAATGCCTCGCACAGAACCCAAAACAGAGCTGGATACAGGATCTCTTGATATTAAGAAGAAATGAATACATACAAATGATTAAAACAAAAATTCGCAATCTCATAAGACTCCACAATAAATGAATTTGATTATGTAAGTTTAAAATAAACTGAATTTTATTGGTTGTGTCTTATAAATCACTACTTTTATCTACATAAGTGCTTCATTTTTTCCCCACAGAAATTTCCGCAATGATGGAAATGTTTGATATGCACACTGAGCAGTACACTGGCCACTGGCCTCATATGGCTGCTGAAAGCTTGAAATACGGCTGAGACTGAGGGAAAAATTTTATTTACTTTTACTTTGTTCAAATTTAAATAGCCACATATGATTAGTGGCTAACATATTAGACAGCATAGACTAAAATGCCAAATGCATATGATTTTTTTCCCACATCAGATAAAAATGGGAGAATTTTCAAGATTTGATCAGCCCATGCCTTTCCTTCTATGTACATTATTTGTTTATTTTGAGCAGTTGCTTTGTTGCTATTGAGAAATTTTCTCAAAGCCAACATATAGATTTACCATCTATTTTATTTTATTGTGATTTTATTTCTATTTTATTGTCAACAAAGATGCTTCAGAAGCTGAGCAGCGTCTCTGTGGACGTCGATATGAAGAGCTTTATAGATAGAAGATACAGCTGGATTCTTACTTGCATCTGCCCTTTATCCTAGTTTCCTTGGGTAATAGAATCTTTTAGGGTTTTGATGTACTTTCAAAGGTTTTTTCCAAGTCGTATTAATAAATATCCTCACACTCGAGGGCCACATGTTGAGTGCCTAGAGATACTCACTAATATGTCCTAAAACAATGTCAAAAATTATATGCAAGTTGCTGGAAATTATTTGCCTTATCACGCTCTTGAATAGGTTCTTTTGTTAACTTCAGAATGAAATCTAAACTACTAGGAGGTTCAAATCAGGACGACTTAGGCTTCAGCCTCACCTGCCATCAGCCTTCCTTCATCCCGATGCGGGACTCTCTTTCCTGACTCCACCACACCACCCACCTTCTTCTGAATCTCTGACTTTACCTCTGCTGTTTCTTTTACTGGCTTCTCTCTCCTTGATGAAGGTGTCCATCCCTGAGATCAGCCCTCCTGTGAAGACTCCCTGCTCTTCTGCGGTGAGAGAAAGCACAGTCGAGTGTAGAAAAGGATGGGTTCTAGAGTTGGGCTTCCCGGGTTAAAATTCCAGCTCCACCACTTACTGGCTGTGACTCTGGGCTGCTTTCTTCATCTGCCTGTGCCTCAGCTTCCTCATCTGCAAGATGGGAAGGATTCTGTTTCTGTCTCGTAGGCTCCTTGTGAAGAGAAAACAAGTGCTCAAGAAATGTTAGCTGTAATTATTATTCTGAGCTCCCTTGTACTTTGTTCATACTTTTATTCGTGTTTATATGAAGGGGATGTTAAAGCCTTTATTACGTTCTTTGCGTTTTTGTTGAGTGTACATGTTTCTGTCCTCCACTTGCCTTATGAGCAATTAGAAAGAAAAAGGATCATCTCTTTTTCGCTGTTGTATCCTCAAGACCTTGTCCAGGAACCATCAAAAAGGCACTCAGTACATATTTTTTAAACAAATGAATGAAAATATGAGTGAATTTATTTATTCCACAAATGAACACCTATCAGGTACTTGGCAAACCTGAGATTGATAAAGGATAAGGCATATTTTAGTATCTATTTTCTTCAACCCATGCTCTTCTGTGATATTTAATACATAGTGGTTTATTCATTTATTAGTTTTCTAATGCTGCCATAACAAATTACCATGAACTTAGTAGCTTAAAAAACACACATTTATTATCTCATAGTTCTGTAGGTCAGAAGCCTGACACAGGTCTCACTGGGCTAAAATCATGGTGTTGGGAGGGCTGTGTTCCTTGCTGGAGACTCCAAGGAAGAATCCACATCCAAATTCATTCAGGTTGTTGACAGAATTCAGGTTTTTTGTGGTTGTAGGACTGAAGTCCCTATTTTCTTGCTTGCTATTGGACAGCGACCATTCTTATCTCCCTCTGGTCTCTTTTTGGTCGCTACAGAGAGCCTCCTACATTTCAGAACCATCAGTGACACATCAAATCATTCTCTTTTTTATGCTTTTCTGACTTTCCCTGTGGGGTACTGTTCCTGCATCCTCTTCTGTCTTCTCACTCTGATTATTCCACCATCCACTTCTGTTTTTAGGGCCTCAAGTGATTACAATAGTCATACCCAGGTAATCCAAGATCATCTTCCTGTGTGAAAGTCAGCTGACTAGTAACCTTAGTTGCATCTGCGAAGTCCCTAAACAGTAGCACCTAGTGTAGCGTTTAATTGGGTAACCAGGGGAAGGGAATCTTGTAGGAACATTTTTAGAATTCTGCCTGTAACAGTGTGGCTGTGTTTAAACTGTTCAAAAAATTCACCACACTTTTTGTGAGGGCAGGTATTATGTCTGTTTTATTTACCAGTTTATGTTTATCATGATGCTCATCTCATAGCAGATATTCTACAAGTATTTGTTAAACACATTCGAATTCCTGGACCCAGATATTTAGTTGTTTTATTGTTTGTTTGTTTGCTTTGTTTTGTTTTGTTTTACTCATTTTATTCTAGGTTACCAAAATGATCAAACCAGTGTTTTTTTTTTTTTTTTTAATAAACGATTACATTTATTTTGGTTTTGACTTTGTTCTTTGGTCTCTCATAACTTTGGATTTAGCACTTGACCCCCTACCTTCTTTTAAGTTTTAGTGCCATTTAACTTTTTTCTCCTAAAAAAATTGTGCTGGATCTATATTTGGAACTTTGGGTCCTTTTTCTGTGATTTCAAGGGGATCACAAGGGACTGGCTCATCAGCAATGATGGCAGTGATGATAAAAATGATGATGATGTTTTAGTCAGGGTTGGCCAGTGGTTCTCAACCAGGGTAGATTTTGCAGGCGATGTTTAGCAATATCTGGAGACAGTTTTGGTTGTCATGGCTAAGGGAGAGGTTATTGCTATCATCTAGTGGGTAGAGGCCAGGGCTGCTGCTCAACACCCTACATGCATAGGACAGCTGTCCATAACAAAGAATTTTGTAGTCCAAAATATCAGTAGTGCCCAGGTTGTGAAACCCTGAAATAGGCTAACTGCTCTAATGAGCAACATCAAATCTCAGTAGCTTGATGGAAAAAAAAAAAATCATTTCTTGTTCAGAATAAACTGCAAATGTTTCTGAAGGGTGGCTCTCCTGGGAGGTTCTTAGGTAGGATCCAAGTTCCTTCCATCTTGTAGCTCTAAATTCTTCAATAAGTAGCCTTCAGGGTGGTTAAGAAAAGAAACAGAAAGAGTAAGGGATAGAGTCTGGGAGATTTCTGCGGGCCCATCTGGGAAGGGCTGTACCTCACTTCTGCCACAGGCCATTGAACAGAACTTGGTCTTTTGGACTTAACTGTATCTGAGCTTAAAAATGTGGTTTGGCCATCCGACAGAAAAATATAACAATGACACAGCAGTAAAAACAACATTACTACCAATAACATCTAATGTTTATTAAGCTCCTCCATGCCAGGCATGTATAATAATTTACCTGATGTAGCTGAGGCTCAAAAAGTTTGAATACCTTGTCCAAGTTCATGCAGAGGTCTATGGGGAAACCAAAGGTGAACTCAGGTCTGTTTTATTCCAAAGTATTATACATGTGCTTAACCACTATTCTATACTTAAGTTGGGACAGAAACTGATACTGTTCTTAGTGGGGCTTTATTTTTATGGAATAGAAACTAGACCCATAAATACACCAAGTTCAGAGTGTTCTAGACTTCCGAAACTGCTAAAACAATTCTTCCTAAAGAGCTGCTGAAATCCTTTTTAGGGAATATCAATATACAGATTGCATTCCAAGTTTTTGTCTGGATTGCAAATGAATAGACAGGAAGAGGTGAGTATTGTGGGAGAAGGCTATCATGGTGCTTTTAAATCATCCTGTTACACTTAGACATTGCGACCTGTGATTATATGTATTTCAAATAAGTCTTCGTTAGTCTGGAGGGGCTGCTGGCAAAGGTAATGAGCACAGCCAGGACTCTTGACAGCAAACTCTAAATGATATCAATGCTGCAGTTTCAAGAAAATGGGACTTTCTTGAAGTACATGGCTATTTCTGTACTATTTAATAGGTAATTTATTCTCATCTGTCTCATATTAGTGGTGGGCCTTGTGTCACATATAATAGTTATAAAAAGGCATGTACCAAAACTTCCCTTTAGGGGTAGAAGGCACTTTGGGTTTGATAGTCATGGAGCAAGGTGGAAGAACAGAAGCCCTCCCTTACTAAAAGGCCATGCTTATAGACAAAGCAATATGAATGGGTGAGAGATGTGAACAGAGTTCAGAATCTTCCTTTGGAATGAAACTGCACCTGTTTTCCTGGAATGTTCTAATCAACTAATCAGGGTCTGGAAGCTGACCACAGATGTGATGTTTCTGAATGCTGCTGCCTTCATTATTGGCCTCTGCTTTGACCATGTTATAGCACAAAATTCTCAAGTTCTCTATTTTGTGGCATTCAAATTGAACTTCTTATTGCTTAAAAGTTTTCTTTTTTCTTAAGTGAAACCAATCCTGTTTTCTTTCCTGTCTCCTTCTTTGCTGAACACTGCCTTTTTATTTTCATTTGCTTACAATAGTATCTGCATTATCATACTGGTTTAGACCTTTGGTTCAAGTACTCATGCAGGAAGTGGTTATTGCATACGTACCATGTGTCAAGAACTGTGCTGGGCACTGGAACACAGTAGTGACCAAGACAAACATGGAGCTACCTAATTTTAAGGAAGTCATGGGCTCAGGTGAATGCTAGTACTTTTTGCCACAAATGACAATGATGCCACCATACATAACAATCCTATCTAACATTTGTTAAGCTCTTACAGTCTAGTGATCCAGTTGAATTTATATTCTGTCTCCCATTATGATGGCCAGAACAACAAAGAACCCCTGCTAACATTCATTGCATGCTAACTTTGTGGCAGGCACTAGGGTGAGAACTTTCTATGTATTATCTCATTTAATCCTAACAAAAGGTTTTGTTATTATCCCCACTTTACAGATGATAAAACTGAGGCTTAGGAGGATTAGGGATTTAAATCAAATCACATAGCTGATAAGTAGCAAAGCTGGATACGAAGGGAGGGCTGTCTGACACCTTAGCTTGTGCTCTAAACTCAGTTGTGTAGAATCGTGGAGCATGTTAAGAAGGACACTGATTTTCCTTTGCCATCTAACAAAAATGGGAAAAGGTATATCCCAGTCATTAAAACTGTCCTGATTTTTTTTCTGTCCTTATTATTTTGTTGTGATTTATTATAAGCATTATTTTGTTTGTGTTTTTCATATGTGTCCTTAAATTGTTAACTCCCCCCAAGATGGTGCTAGCACAATGGTAAATTATAATTGGCCATTCAATGCATGTACATTGAGGCTCATTCTATGCCAAAAACTGGGTGAGAGAGACAGAGGGCGTGCTTGCCTTCACAGATGTTACAGTTTAGAGGAGAAGACAGTCATTAGTCAATTAATCACAAGTGTGATTATAAAAGGGAAAGAAGAGAGTGATATAGGAAATATACCACATTGGGAATGTAACCTGGTTTTAGAGTAGAGACAAGTGTGAGCAGACATTAGACAAGTGAAGAGGATATTCCAGGGCGTTGCATGGTCTGGAAGCCTGAGAGTGTATGGCAGGATCTATACACTGAAAGAAGATGGCAGGTGAGAGCATAGAGAGAGCTGAGTGTGGTGGAAGATAAAGACAGTGGGGCAGGCAAGGACACATCACGAAGACCTGTAGATTGTGATGAGGTTCAGGTTTCTATCACAGAAGCAATGGTGAGCCATTGAAGATCTTTAGGCCGAGGAAGAACATGAACTGTTTGGATTTTGAAAAGATTACTTTGCAGTGTAGAAAAGGGGTTAAACAGAGGAAAATTGGAAGTCTTGCATTATTGTTATTGTCACTCTGCTATTCTGAGATTAGGTGAATCAGCTTTTGTTTCCCCCATCTGTGCCTTTTGTAATTTTGAAGACATCAACTATATCAATTCTCGTCCCACCTCTGTCTACCAAGAAGCAAACTTAGCTGCCTTGGATTGCAACAGCATTTCAGTTGATGGCCTCTGAACCTTTTCCATCCCAGTGTTCCTCTGCCTGCCTCCACATCCTTTGCCAAATGAGGTGTTGGGAATGATCTCTTTTTCCTCCTCATCAAATATTTTGACTGAAACATCATCATGATTACAACTTAATTTCTCTCATCCAAACATAGGTGATACATCTTCCCCTCAAAATGATAAGCCTCTTTAAGCTTATACCTTCACACTGCCTAATATAGTGCTTACATGGTTCTTTGCTTTTCTGGTTTGTTTTTACTTCTTTTGGATTGGATTCACCTTCATTTTGGCTCATTTATCTTGTCAGTCTTAAATGAAGAGTTTGTTAGGGCTAGAGAGAGGGAAACATATCTGTGTAGGCTGTGGAAGGTACACTACTGAGCACTGTGTCTAAAGGGGTGCCACAGGGACCAAACTATGAATGCAGTTTTGTAGTTACTCTCGAATGTATTCTTGCCCCATAATAGATGGAGGTTAATGTTAGGGTGGTATATGAGTTCTGAATGCTTTCAGCTATAGGTAACAGAAAACTCAAGAAATATTGGCTTAAACCATAAGGATATTTATTTACTTACAAAAAGACGAGAAGTAGAGGGTCTCAAGTTTGGTTTAGTAGCTCAGTGATGTCGTGAAGGACTATTTCATCCTCAGGATCTTTCATCTTTTGGCTATTGCCTCATGATCAAAAGATGGTTGCCACTGCTCCAAGCACAAAGTGTTTACATGATAGCATCTAAAACAGGAAAGAAGAGGCAGCTCATGCAACTTTGACTTTTTATTAAAGGTGAAAATTGTACATGGAAGCCCCACTGCATTTCCACTTATTGGTTAGATCTGGCTCACATTCCTACTACTGAGTACCAATCAATGGCAAAAAGAAATGGTATTGCCACGATTGGTTTTGATCAATAATTATCCATTATCTAAGGCTGAGCACATTGCTGTCTATCAGAATTTGGGCTCTGTTATCAAAGGAGAAGGAGAATACTTTTTGTCACATTTGGATTAAGAAATAATAATCATAGCTTCTAAATTAGCATCTAAGAGGAAGCCCATAGGAAGATATCAGAGATGAGGAAATGGAAGCAAATGAGATGGAACTGACTCCTTAGTTCCCTGGCACAAAAGCAATCTTGAGTAATTCATTTACCCTCCCAGATATGAAGAGGCACTTAGCTTTTCCTGCTCATCACAGATACCTGTGTGTGGCAGGCATTGGTAGTTCCCTTCCTAAGATCCATTTTCCCTCCTTTCCATCCTAACAGAAATCTGATTTTGTCTGGAACAGGAATTCTCAGCTCCTACCCAGTTTCCCAGTTAGGAGAAACTGTATGACCCATTTCTGGCCAGAGAGAAGTATGTAGAAGTGATGGATGGAATTTCCTGGAAAGCTTTTAGAAAGGGACTGACTTGGCTGGCATGTCTCTTTGCCCTTTGCCCTTTCCCCTCTTCTTGCCTAGAGTGAGGGTGCCAATCCTGGAAGTGCAGCAGCCATCTAAGACAATGAAAGTGAAAGCCTCACTCACCTAAGGACAGCAGAGCAAAAAGGTAGAAGGAGCCTGGGACAGTGGTGACACTGTGAGGAACTGGCTCAGTGCCAAACTGGAACTACTTATCTTCAAACATCTTGTTACGGGAAAGAAAAAAGCTCTCTGTTTTTAAATCACTGTTGAGCTTTTGGTCAGCTAGATTGTGATTATGAAGCTGAAAGAAATCCCAGGTGATACACCTTCAAAACCTAGGAGCATGGGACAAAATAGTGAAGATGCGTGTCAGTGTTACTAATTGCCAAGGAAAATTTTAGAAGCTCTTTTTTTTTTTTTACTTTAAAAAAATTTTAAATGTTATTGAATGTATTTGTACATATTTATGAATCACATGTGAAATTTCATTGCATGTATAGAATGTGTAATGGGCACATCAGGGTATTTAGGGTATCCATCATCCTGAGTATGTATCATTTCTATGTTTTGGGAAGATTTCAAGTCCTCTCTTCTAGTTATTTTGAAATATACAATATATTGTTATTAACACAGTCACCCTGCTGTTATCAAACATTAGAACTTATTCCTTCTATCTAATTGTATATTTGTATCTATTAACCAACCTTTCTTCATACCCTCCCCCCCCACCACATGCCCTTCCCAGCCTCCTGGTATATACCATTCTACTCTCTACCTTCATGTGATCAACTTTTTTAGCTCCCACATATAAGTAAGACAATGCAATATTTGTCTTTTTGTGCCTGGCTTATTTTACTTACCATAATAACCTCCACTTTCATCCATGTTGCTGTAAATGACAGGATTGCATTCTTTTTTATGGTCAAATAGTATTCCATCATGTATATACATCACACTTTCTCTACACATTCATCCGTTGATGGACTCGTTGGTTGATTCCATATCTTTGCTGTTGTGAATTGTGCTGCAGTAAACATGGGGGTGCAGGCATTCTAACTAGGGTAAGGTGATGTCTCACTGTGGTTTTGATTTGCATTTCCCTTATTTGCATTCCCTGATGTTGAACATTTTTTCAACATTTGGAAATTTTCATGACTTCTTTTGAGAAGTATCTGTTCATGTCCTTTGTCTATTTTTAATGGAATTGTTTGTTTTTTTACTGCTGAGTTGAGTTTCTTGCATATTCTGGATATTACTCTCTTGTCAGGTGAATCATTTGCAAATAGTTTCTCCCATTCTGTATATTGCCTCTTTGGTCTGTTGATTGTTTTCTTTGCTGTGCAGAAGCATTTTAGTTTAATATAGTTCCATTTGTCTATTTTTATTTCTGTTGCCTGTGCTTTTGAGGTCTTAGCTATAAAATCTTTGCCTCGATCAATGTCCTGAAATGATTCTGCTACGTTTTCTTCTTGTAGTTTTATAGTTTTGAGTCCTGTGTTTAAATCTTTAATCTGTCTTGAGTTGATTTTTGTATATGGTAAGAGATAGGGATCCAGTTTCATTCTGCATGTAGATATCCATTTTTTCCAGTACCATTTATTGAAGAGGGTATTCTTTCCCTAATATATGTTTTTGACAGCTTTGTTGAAAATCAGTTGGCTGTAAATACAGGGATTTATTTTTAGGTTCTTTGTTCTGTTCCATTGGTCTGTGTGTCTGTTTTTGCTTGGGACAAGATAGTGAAGATGCATGTCAGTGTTACTAACTGCCAAGGAAAATTTTAGAAGCTCTTTTTTTCTTTTTTACTTTAAAAAAATTTTATATTTTATTGAATATATTTGTACGTATTTATGAATCACATGTGAAATTTTGTTACATATATTGAATGTGTAATGGGCACATCAGGGTACTTAAGGTATCCATCATCTTGGGTGGTGAAAGTGGGCATCCTTGTCTTGTTCCTGTTCTTAGAGGAAAGGATTTTAACTTTTCCCCATTCAGTATGATGTTAGCTGTGGGTTTGTCATATATGGGCTTAATTATGTTGTCACATATAGCGTTAATTATGTTTATTCTATGCCTAGTTGGTTGACAGTTTGTTGAATTTTATCAAACGTATTTTTTTGCATCTATTGAGATGATCATATGGTTTTTTTCCTTCATTCTGTTGATGTGATGTATCGCATTTATTGATTTGTATTTGTTGAACCATAATTGCATCACTGGTATAAATCCCACTTGATCTGTGCTATTGGATTCAGATTCCTAGTATGTTGCTGAGGATTTTTGCATCTGTATTTATCAGAGATGTTGGCCTGCAGTTTTGTTGTTGTTGTTGTGTCTTTGTCTGGTTTTGGTTTCAGGGTATGCCAGCCTCAAAGAATGAATTAGGGAAAATTTCCTCCTCTTCAATTTTTTTGGAATAGTTTGAAAAGAATTGGTGTTAGTTCTTCTTTATATGTTGGTCAAATTCAGTGGTGAAGTCATCTGGTCCAGGACTTGGGAGAGTTATTATTATTGATTCAATCTTGCTGTTTATTATTGTTCTGTTTAGGTTTTCTATTTCTTCCTGATTCAGTCTTGGTATTGTCCAGGAATTTATCCATTTCCTCTAGGTTTTCCAGTTAGCTAGTGCATGGTTCTCTGATGATTGTTTGTATTTCTGTGGTATCAGTTGTAATGTCCCCTTTTTCATTTCTTATTTTGTTTATTTGGGTCTTTTCTCTTTGTTTTCTTGGTTAGTCTGGCTAGTGGTTTATTGATTTTCTAAAATATCTTTTTGAAAAACCAACTTTTTGTTTCATTGATCCTTTGAGAAAAATTAAGGAAAGAGAGGAAGTGAAAAATATAATTGGTCTGATGTGATCATGAAATATCCCAGTGTTTGCAGATTTTCAGCTTAGTCACTTGGTGAATATTACATATGATTTGTGGGAATATGATACTACAGAGGCTAGAGGATTTGGAGGAATTATAACACAGGAAGTTCACATTTGGGTCCCACTGGTGAATCTGAGCTTTTGTACTTCCTCCAAACTGGGTGTTATTTTTTAGATATTTGGATGTTACATTTACTTTTGTTTGGTGTTTATAATTTTTCACAGTGAGTAATTAGGTCTCAAATTAAGTTTTGCATAAAATTCGAGGTACTATTAAGGACACCAAAGGGATGATGTTCAAAAAAACTTTGGGAAAAATCAGAATTTTCGGTTTCACGTACAAAAATCTTTTTCGTACATGGAACAAGTAAGTACATTGCAGCTGAATGTTAATACAAAAATAAGTCTTTAACTATTGTTGGTGACAGCTGTTCAAAAAAAAATTTCCTTCTTCTTTGTCGTTCTGGATGTTAAGGTGCACTAACTATCATTAGATAAAAGAGGAAATGAAGCAGAGTATCAAAACTGTTGTTAAATTGGCTCATTGTTTATCTTAAAGACAGAATTGTGCTAAAATGCACCACATATGCTCAAGCACAAATTGAGGTTTGCTTCCCCCCCCAAAAATTTATTATCTCCTAGAAGAGATGACCTTGCTTTATATTTGGGTCATTTCAAGTGCTGCTGTGGGAAGTCACAGTGGGCTGAAATGGCCTCACCTAATGTTCGTTTAGGGTGCTTGTGAAGGTCGTCTGTTGGATAGGTCAAAAGAGAGTAAAGAAACTGAACACAGAGTTCGTCGTGATTCCAGGGGCTGTGATTTCACAGTTCCAAGTATTGTGTGTTGTTCCAAACAGAGCTTTGGAAAATCACAGGGAAAAACAATATAAGGTTTCTGCAGATCATATTGGCCAGAAAAAAATTTTAAAAATTCAAAAAATAAAAGCAATACAAGAGTTAGGTACATGGTGGGCATCAAAATATATACCTGTACGAGGACGGATTTTTATTTAAAAGAGCAAACTGCTAATATTACATAAATGGGTACTTATGCCTTTAGAGACAAATTTCAGAGACAGAATCACACATGATTCAAGGAGCATCTTTTCTCAAACCAAGAGAAGAAGAAGTATCTGGAAAACTCAGTTGGAGGGCTGAAAAGGAATCTCTTACATGGTGAAGATGCTCACATCAGAGTTTGAGTAAAATGGGTATTTTTAAACATCCAATTAAATTAATGAATTAAAAAGTATAAGTAGATATTTAAGTACTTTTTCCGTATCCTAAATGTTTATGTGTACAAGCTTTTGAAATTTTTTAAATCTTTTCATTGAAAAAATGGAATATTTCTTTATATTCAAGGCTGCCTTATATTTGATATTACTAGCTATTCTTTTCAGTTTAGTCTCACTATATCCTTCCCTGATATATTACATTTTAATATAATATACAAAGTTTTAAGTACCAAAAGAGAGTTCTAAAATGTGTGGTGGGGTGACATGTGATAGCTCATGAAAAAATGTTGCATAGTTTATAAAGAGCCAAGCAGTTAGGTACCAGACTGATGAAGAAAGTTATTAATCTTTGCGTTTGGATTTAACAATTGTATTAGTCAGAAACAGAATCAGCAGGACGTGCGTATACATATGGATAGAAAGAAATTTATTATAAGTTTCTGCTGGAGTCTGAAGACAGACAGCTGAAGACTGTCAGGCAAGAGGAGTTTCCTCTTCCTCGAATGAGGGTCAGTGTTTTTGTTCCAGTCAGATCTTCAACTGATTGGATGAGGTCCACCATTAGGAAGGGCGATCTCTTTACTCAGTCTGTTGATTTAAATGTTAAATGTGTCTGAAGCCCCTTACAAAAACACTCAGAATAATGTTTGACCAAATATCTGGACACTCCATGGCCCAGTCAAGTTGATACATAAAATTAATCATTACAAGGTTTATGGAAATGTGAATTTTTCTTTTTTTAGGATTTACATTAAGCCTACTTCCAAAAAAGATATATATAAAAATATTATAAGATTAACTATACCATAGAAAAGTTCATATTTTCTTGTTTTCTTCATTTTTTTAAAATTAAACTCGGTGTATGTGTGTGTGTGTGTGTGTGTGTGTGTGTGTGTGTGTGTGTGTATCAAAAGAAAAAAAAAAGAAAAAAATTAAACTTGTAAAGAGATTTCTTCAGGAACCTTCCTTGAGTGTGATTATCCGCCTACATTCTTTGTTGATGAAGTGGACCATTGGGGACCAGGTGACACGATAAAGTTCTGTAGAGCTGGTGTGTTTCGGTTTTTAAGAGAAAGATGTCATGACATAAAGATGAGTGGTCTTGAATAGAATGGAGTTACATCTTGCGTGCATTCAACTTTTGCCAACTTTAACCACACAGAATTGGTCACAAAAGGAAGAATAAGACGTACTGATCTAAATAATATAGACTATTCTGTTAGGCATTCCCCTCAATTAATGTATGCTGCTTAGTAAATGTGAGATGGGAGCTGAGAGTCAATCTCATTTTCCTGAATCTCTTAGTGTGAGCATCTTAGTGCTGAGTGTGATCCCGGTATTGACACATTCTGTTATGCATGAAAAAATATATGCCTAGCAAACTCACACCAATGACTTCATCTGATCTTCAATCAAAGAAATAGCTGTCTGTTCTGATGCTAGAGGAAAGTCTCTATTGGACCTCCTGAGAGGCTGTACCATATTTTATTTTGGGAGGAATTAAAGAGATTTCCAAGAGACTCTCTAAGCTCTGACTTAAAAACTATCCCTAATTTGAGATGCCACTCAGCTATCTTTGGCCTGGGATTGTGTCTTTCTTAACAGGAAATGTTAACTGCCAATATTTTCAAGAGCATTATAATTTTAGGTTTGCTCTTTTAAAAAAAGTAGTTCTCCTCCCTTTCTGCTGGAGATGGTCTGGAATGCAAATGTGAGCTTTCCTTGGTGTGTGTGTGTGTGTGTGTGTATGGGGGTGGTGGTGGATGAGTATAAAAGGGCTTCATAGAACCATCCCTGTAGTTTAGAAAGGCAGGTAGCCACTCTTCTGTAGGTATGTGGGGGGCGTTTACTAAGCTGTGCCCCTTATGTTGGGGTTTATTGAAAAATACAAATAAGGTAAATTGAATAAGATACTATTCAAAGTAATGAGTAGGTTATATAAATTCTGTTTAGTGAAAAGAAATTTACAAACTAGAGACACCTTGTCTAAAATTTCGAATGCCTTGAGTATGGCAGCTGGTGTCCTGGGTCAGCCGAGGAGAGGAGCTTTCTAAAGGAATCCACTGGACCTGGTTGGGCACAGGACGTGGCAGGTGTGCCCCTACTTTGTGACAGGAACCTGGCTCTGGATAAACAAGGGACGAATGAGATACTTGTTTTATCTTGATGGTGTTTCAATATATGTGCCCGGGAAGAAGGTAGGGATAGACAACAAACAAATAATGAAAAAAGTAATGGGATGTGATGAGAGCCCTTAAAATAAAAGATTAGCGTCATGGAGTGACTTCGTGCAGGTGAGGAGGCTGCTTTAGATTGGATGGTCAGGGAAGGCCTCTCTGAAGAGATAACATTTGAGCTGCAACCTGAATAATTTAAATATCCATAATTTAAAGATGTGGATCATTTCAGAGAGAGGGAAGAGCAAGTGCGAAGGCCTTAACAAGGAAGTGGAACAAAGTATCACTCAGTTCCTCATTAGTTGGTCCATTACCCAGTACCTTTCAGTGCAGAACGCTGATAAAGGTAGGCTCACCTGGCAAGGTCAGCCTACCTCTTTAATGGGGCTTCCTGTCACTTCCTAAATGGCTCCCTCAAAGGAACAACATGCTCAAGAATTCTCAGTGGGGAACAGTGTGAGGAGATGGGGCAGAATGAAAGTACAGGGGGAAAAGCAAGAACCCTTGACATCGCTGTGGCCCATGGATGCTACTCCCTGAAGGTGGAGAGAAGGCAGGAGAGAGAAGAAGGAAATAGCCTGGCCTGAGGCATCAGACCTCTCCCAACTTAGAAGAAAGGAAGTAGAAATGAGGGAAGGAAGCTTTGTTGTATAGGTTACTGTCACCTAGTAAATAAGACTCAATATGCTTAAATTTGGCCAGTCGGATTAAGAATTGCTCCTTAGAGAGACGTGGGGGTATAGGGAGATAGAGAAAGAGTGGCAAGCCTAATACCTTCCCCCTTACAGATATTTTCATACCTATTTTAGGGATGAGGGATCCAAGCATATAAAAGATAAGAAACTTGCCCCAGAGGTAAATGGCAGAAATAGCATTTAAAAGCAGGTATGTTTGATACGAAAGCAGATCAGACTGCTTTTTTTAGAGATCAGGATCAATCAATGAATTTTTCATTCTCATGCCCTGAAAGAATTTACTTATCTTCCAGGGTAAAAACCTCACTCTGTTGGATTGGATCCAATTAGTTTCATCCTTGCATTTAGATATTTATTTGAAATCATAACAATTTTACATATATATATATATATATATTCATTTTTGCAAAAGTCCTATAAGGAAATGACAATTTTACTCTCTTTGTGTTGAGTGGTAGGAGGTGTCCCATTGTTCAGTCTGTTTCCATGGAGAGAACTGACAGCAATCATAAATGGTATGATCATCCCATCTACTTTGGTACATGGAAGGGTCAAAAGCCAAACAGCATTTCTCATCAAATCTCTTTGCTTTCATTCTCATTCTCTCTGTCGCTGTCTCTCTTCTCTCCCTCTTCTTCCCAGCCTCTTACTGAGCGTCTACTTTTTGTTCTTCCCTTATATAAAAGGTTAGCATGGGAAGTCTGCTCTAGTTATAATTACACAGTTTTGCCTTTCAGGAGACAGTTTTGCAACTGATGATAAAAATATTCAGTCTCCACGGGTAACTGTAATAAATATATTTTAAAAGGGATGTACTTTCTGAAAATAGAGATTTTTAATGTTATGTCCAAATGTATAACTGGTTATCTATTCCTTCGGTTGCAAATCTGTGTCCTTAATTTTCAATTTCAATTTCAAAATAGTAACTTTTCAAGTGTGAAAACACTGAACAGGGTGGTATTTGGGACTAAGGGCTAATAAATAAGGATTTAATTAATGTCTGCTGTTAAGGTCAGTTTGGTGAGCTTCTTTGAAGAAAAATCCATTATATACAAAATTTTAATCATTTTAATTCATAACAATAAAAATAACAGCTACAAAGTTTGAATGCTTACCACGTGCCAGACACTGTGCGTTTTTTACAAAGATTACCTCATTTCATTCTCACAACAATCTCATTAGGTAGCTATCTGTATTCTCATTTTTCAGACAAGGAAATTGAAGCTGAACAAGGTTAAATGGCTTACTCAAGGTTGTACCCTAATTAAGTGCCAGAGGTTGTATTTGAACCCATGTCTGTCTGATTCCAAAGCCTGGCCCTCCAGTCTTCTGAAGACAGAGTGGAAGTCTTCGGGGGTTGAAGGGTGGCCGTCTTTGAAGAGTTTGGCCTGGGTTGAAAGAATGTGCTATAACTCTAGTCATCATCTTGCAGTGTGATAAAAGTCATAGCTGAGCTCTGAGGTCTAGAGCCCTGGCATTCTGAAAATCTAAAAATCTCCTTTTAGTTAACATTGCTAAACATTATCTTAGAGAAGGCAGTTTGATAGTAAAGTTCTCAAGAGTTTCTAAATTTGGAGATCGAAACCCCTGTAAATGTAGAGAAACTGTGCTTAGGGCCCAGGAGGGCATAGGAATGAAAGGAAGAAATGAACGAGATTCAACTTAAAGGAAAGAAGAGAAAGCTAAAACATCTTATGAAAAATAGTCGGAAGTGGATTTCGAAAAAGAAGAGAAATGGAAAATATACTAATGCCAAAGGGGCGCTAAAGACAATGATGTCTGGATTAGATCATTTGGGAGCTACCTGAGGCCGCAGCCATAGGCGCTCTGTAAATTTATGATGGTGGTGGGGACGCTGTGTGGCAATACGTAGGAAGTACAAACTAGGGAAAAGAGGGAAAGAAAGTGTCTGAGTTGCATTACACCATAAATCCAGGAGAAAAATATTCTCTCTTCATATGTCAAGGATAAAATTGTGCCTCTAGTTCTCTATTTCATTTAGCATACCTTATTCCCATAAAGGAGCACCCTGGAGGGACCGAAAAAATGAGTATATCACAGAAATGTCGACTAATAAGAAAATTCATTTGGCTTTCCTTTTTCCTGTGGTTTTACCATAGGCAGAAATTTCAAGGAAAGAAAGAAGAAAGCGAGTGAAGAAAGGAGAAGGGAGGACAAAGAATTCCAGTCTCTAAATTCTTGTGGCATCCCACTGTAAGTAAGTACCAGCAAAAGGGACTCATGGATATATTTTCTAAGATAAGAATTGATTGATTGCATGGGTTCATATGCTTTCTTGGTAGAGGTGATAGGGATTTTTTTTTATTTTTAAAGAAAGGGACCTTCATGATTTGATAGCCCTGTGGTTTGAGCAGAATATGCTGTGTTATGGCTTTGGAAAGAGTAGCCCCTATCGGGAATCCAATCTGCTGAGATGCAATCCAAGCATAAAGAGGTGCTTCTGTATACAGTAGGTTTACCTTCTGCCTTCTGAGACCCCAGTGCCAGGGTAAGATCTGCTCCATTCCTAAAATACACAAGTGATAACTGTTCAGAGGGGCCCTAACTGGAAATGACAGCTTGGAAAGAAAAGATGCAGGTTGCCATACTCTTCTGTATAAGATTTCAAAGAGCACTGTGTCGGGGGGTCTAATGAAACATGGGTTAGATTAAAATACAGCGCATTATTGAGTATCTGCTCTGGGTCAGGCCCTGTGGATAGTACTTTTGCATATGTTACCTTATTTCATCTTAACAATGATACATACATCTGTTAATAAATATATTAAAGTTATAAAATGTTAATATTAAAACAGCGGAATAAGCTGTTGGAGAGTTTATAACTTTTCACTTTAGCACCCACCTGGTAAAGACTCAGTGGAGGAGATTTGGTAATTCCTTAAAGACAAGATGGTTTGAATACCCAGACATCTATAGGTGGTCTTTTCTTTGCTTCCTTCTTTAGCCTAGCTCAGTTGTTTGTTCTCAAATATTTACTTTCATGCTTGAATACATAAAACAATATAACTTGCACCCTACAGGTGATTTAAGTGATCTTCAGTGATAAGTTTGACTATATGCAATGTTTGCCTTAGGCTCTGGCTTTAGAACTCAAATCCCCTCCCTTAAGATACGACTTTACTATATTTGTGTATAGCCTGTTTATTTTATTTATTTTTTTGAGACAGAATCTCGTTCTTTCGTTCGGGCTAGAATGCTTCAGCCTACCTCACAGCAACCTCAAAGTCCTGGGCTCAAGCAATCCTCCTGCCTTAGCTTCCCAAGCAGCAGGGACTACAGGTGTGTGCCACCACGCCTGGCTAGTTTTTTCTGTTTTTAGTAGAGATGGGGTCTCACTCTTATTCAAGCTGGTCTCAAACTCCTGACCTCAAGCAATCTTCCTGCCTCAGCCTCCCAGAGTGCTAGGATTATAGGCGTGAGCCACCGAGCCTGACCTAGGCTGTTTAGATCCTTGGGAATGCCTTGGAGTTTTTATTTGCTATATTTGTGTATATGTTTCTAAATCCTCCGTTCTCTCTCATTCTTTCACGCATGCTCTTGCTATGTGGTACATCTTTATTAGTGACAGGTTTAATTTACAAATATATAACATACTGGACAGAAGGGTGATAACCTTTTAATTTAGCTCTAGGTTTTTAGAATTTTTTATGTATTTCCTTAAGAATAACAATGCTATGTTATGTCATATTGATTTTTAATGATGTAACCCAACTTAAAAAGACATCTATATTCCAGCTGAGGTTATGTCCACATTTTTCTGGGTGATCTATCTGTATAGCAAAGCAATAAAGCCATAAATGCTTGTTACTTTCTAAATAAACTTATACAAGAGGCTTAACATACAAGTTGTAAGGTTGTTCTTTTATTTTTTTCTTATATCTTCGTTTTAGCTACATTGCCAACAGTGTAAAACTGCATTACTATGCGGCAATCATGACCTCTCCATGTGTATTACGTATTTGACACAGACAGCTTCATTTTCAATGTTTTCATATAGATTTATTAATTACTCATGTAGTCTTTGAGGTTGTCTCAGACATCAACCTGTGAATTAACAGGTGGAATTTCATTTAAAGCAGACTGAGAGCTCTTGAAACCTTGTAGGATGATCAAGTTTGTTTCTAGTGTACGTATATGTTTATCATATTCAAAGAAGACTGCAATCTAGATATGAAAGACAAAGCATCAGCACTGGAGAGTATTTTTATAAATTAATTAAGTCCTGGGGCCACATGTGGTTCAGTCTTCAGATAATAAGCAACTGAAATAGTCAAAAAATAATTCTAAATTTTATTTATGCTTCTCCAAAGACATTGAAAATTATTTTATGCATTATACATGGCAACTCTTCTTAAAATTCTCTCTTATCTTCCTTCTTGTTTCTGGTGATTTTTCATTCTGTACTGCTCAGGAACCAGGTACTCTCTCTATCTCTTTCAATCCTTTACTCTCAGATAGCTATACTATTTCTCTCAAGTCTACAGCCTTAGATGTTTTTTTCCTTTTATTTTCCTCCCACCTTTCCAGGTCTGTTTTTGTCATCATTCACATAATTCTGCATCACAAAAATTGGTATTTTTCTTAAGAAGTGAGTGAAGGGGAAAGGCTAAACAAAATACATTTATTTTGTGGGGGAATGGAAGGCTTGGAACACTAACATTTTTAACAATATTTGTCTTTTGTTCACTTAAAATTGATTAAATATAATTCTTACTAAATTCATTATTAACATCAAGCCGAGAGTAAAGAATTGTGATTTTTTAAAAAAATTAAACTTCACATTTAAGTGAGTTTAATAAACAGAAGTAATAGAAGCCAAAAAGAATGGAATTCATTAATTTAGAACAAATGTAGAGCAGAATATCAGGAAAAAAATCCAGCATATCACAAAATTGTAACACAGTTAGTGAACAAATATGTACCCTCAGGGAAAATTATCAGGGGGTCACAGAGGACATTGAATAATAAGGCAGCTATGTAGCACTAATGAAGACCAAGTTGAATTTAGAAACAAATCAAGAGAAATGAAAAACACTTTCTTTCCTTCATATTAAACCTGGACAGCCATTTTTTTCTAGTTCATGTACTGATTTTTAAAGGATTCAGAAAATTTTCAGCTAAGTTTGGAAGACAGTCAAAAATATGATTAATCACATTTGAAAAGAAAAAGCTGAAGTGTGATTTTTATAAGAGAGGATGAAGACCAACAGCTACCTCTGTGTCTTCACTTGTGGCGTTAGGGAAGAACTGATTTATATAACAACGAAGCATATTTGGTTAGTCATTGGCAAACATTAGTATATGACATTAAATAACGGAAAACATTTTTTAAAAATAGACAATGGATTTAATCACATTCTGGGGAAGTCTTAAGAAATAGGTTTCGTCTTTGGGCTCTTCCAAAATTCTGGAGGCAGGAATAAGAATGCTGTGAGTTTGTGTATGTAGGGTTTTTCCTGCCCTGAAGTTAATGATTTTGTGAAATATCTAAGAAAATCTATTCTCCAAGATTGCACAAAATGCCTTCATTCCTCTTTGTTGATTTGTATGATTTATTTCTTGTTTCTGGAACTTACTACTTCTACTTCTGCTAAGTTCATGAATATTTTAAATCAGTTTACGTAATCGATAGAGAGAATTTTTCTCCTACGATGTTTGCCTAATTGAACATTTGGCCAAATCAAAATAGGTAAATAAGATTCTACCAAACACTACAGCATGTCTTTGTGTTATTTATAAGGTATTTGCTAGGATCTGTATTTCCTTAGAGAAAGTTAGCTTTCCCCAACAAATTATCCTAAATTATAGCTGCTCTTGCCTTATTTTGAAATAAGTTGCATATCTTTTAAATATATAACCAAACTCTATTTTTCACCACTATTTCTCCCTCTTGATAATCAGCAATACATATATACATACTTGCCTTAACCCCGATATGTCAGTTTTGAGGTAGCCTGCACATTAACTTTATCTCCTGGAAACATGCCACTACTGTGTATTCTATCCAGAACCCGCCTTTTGTTACCCGCCTTGGACGAAAAGAGAAGGATGAACACTGCGTCATTCTCTTTTGCTTGTAATGATGTGCTTGTGCCTTTTATTAACACAGAGAAAAAGAAATTGAAGATTGGTTTTCTTTCATCTCATTTCAGACAAGTGTTGGATTTTTACTATGCTTATAAGAAACAGTCCATTTGGGGAAGTAGTCTGTGCTGTCCGAGTGTCCCTGCTGTTAGACCTTTAAATTTCAGTTTGGGGAGCAAATACTCAAAAGGTTCAAAATCCATGACAAGGACTCGTAGACTGAAGGGACTTTCTTCTGCTTGCTTTAGAAGGCAAAGTATTTCCAAGGCTTGCAAGGCTCTTTTGGTTAGGATCACCGAAATGATAATTTTGTCTCTAGATGGCATTTATAAGAAACTATTTACAGTGGTGGAAGTCTCCCTCTTCGGCTATGTTTTTATTTAGCATTTTTCTACAGGATAAGATTTATGTCTTGATATAGTTGAGACATAATACAATGCTTATTTTATTTTCCTTTAATGAGGAAAAACCTGTCTTATGAGACTTTCCATCCTCAGGAACCCCCTGAATTCCTTAGTCAGTCATAGCTTCTTTTCAGCCCGGGAGTTGGAAAGAAATCTCTCTGGTTACCCCTTTCACTTTACAGTTCCCAAACCCAGCTCACCATCACATCATCTGGGAGCTTTTTAATTGCATTCCTACATGAATTATAAACCATATTCCCTTTCTTCCTGACTTTCTGCAGATAGATCTGATGCTCAGTGTGGCTGTGGAAAGCCTCACCACAGGGCATTCAAATGCAAATCTCTGGTGCTTTTACCCTGGTGTTCTGCCTGGTAGATGTGACCAGTCTGGAGATAGGAGTAGTGGGGGACCCTAAGTTCTTAGTAGCATCCCTGACAATTTAAAGAGATGCTTCTATGGAAACCATGTCTTTTCAGCTGGGTTGCATAGCAGAGTTAAAGCGTTGCTCCTCTGCTCTTAAACTGCTAGACCACATGGAAAATCTTTTGGATGGCTTAAGCTAATGATTTCTCCTTTAGACATTTTGCCCACACTAACTTGAGTTATCATATGTGACTTTCATTTTTTTAAAGGTTTGTCTCCTTTGCCTAGCAAGGGAAAAAAGGTATATAAAAACTTATTTACTAAACATCTGTACCCCCATAATATGCTGAAATAAAAAAAATGAACAAAAAGAAACAAAAAAAATCTTACTTAATTTCTCCAGGTTCTTTAGTAAGCTTAAGTAACTTTATTATCTGCTATTTGAATATCAAAGATTTTTTTGAATATAAAAAATGTCATATATACTTTGAGAAGAAGTTGTGGGTCCTTGACTCCCTAGTTGATAAAATATCTCTCGTTATGGAAAGTGTTAGCAGTGTGTGAATGAAAGATCACAATTTGGGTGTCATTTGGACTGAGCTAGAAAAGAAGTCACATTCTGAATTATTTTTTTCTGGTGGGAGATCAATACTGTCTAGACATGGTCTCATTAGGACTTTGCATTGACTAAGGCAGACTCGGTCTACAGCAGGGCTATTGGTGGGATAATTCTGTTGTCCATTATTACAGAGAACTCTAGATGCACAGGTATCAACTCTGTGTATTCCAGTATCATTCCATTCAACTCTAGAGTTATCCGTGAGGACAGGATATGTCCACCCATGACTTTGTCAAGACTCTGAATACTAGAAGTTTTGGGAGCTGCTCTCTAGAATGTGCTAATGTGCTTGGTCACAGTTATGTGGGACACAAGTTCCCTATGGTCTCCGAAACATAAAACCAGAGATGGTAGTTCAACTCACATCTAAAGGCTCAGCCCATCCCCGAGAGCCAGATAACTTTTGTGTCATATAGGCTTTCCATTAATTTCTACAAATAATATCTTCATGTATGGAAATGTCAGTTATTCTTTTTTTATATTCAGTAGTCTTCTCATTTATAAGAAATTTTGGTCTATTTGAATATGTTTTTTTAAATTGAGGAAGTTTGTGCTTCCTCACCAAGGACCAGAACTTAAAAGTCCTGCATCCTTCCTGTTAGACATTCAGACTGCTAGCTGTGCTGCTCCGCATGGAATCTTAAATCCTTCATTTGTGGTTACTTGTTGACATTTTGCAAGGGAGTGAAGCAATGTCTGAGCCACTAGAGGCCAGAGGTGGCCCAGCCCGACCAGGTTTCTGACAGTGGAATAAATATGTTATTTGTCCAGTGTCTTCACTTTTCAGCTTTGGGCAAGATGAGCGTAGACATTGAGAAATAATGCTGATTATACAAAGGATTCCTCATGATAAAAGATCTCTTTCTGGGAATTTAAGTGTTCCAGTAGATTAGCATTATTGATCATTCTCTTTCCACATAGTCTACAGATGATTTTAGAATCCTGAAACTATTATTCTCCCTCGTCTAGTGTAATTACCAGAATAAGGAATAATCTAATTAAAAGACAACAAGGATGCATTCTAATTGTTCTAATAAATTATGTTAATAGACAATGCATGCAGTTACTTTTCAACAGGAATTTATTTAATAGATTGACAGCTTGTCCTTTTTGCCACAATCTTAACTTTCATTTCTTCTAAACAAGACAATGTACAAGAGGGTATTTGAGTATTCAAAAATCCACTGGGTCATTAAGAGAATCTATGTTTCCATTAAGTACATACAGATGAAGAATTGGATTTTGAGTTCTCTAGATAAAATAATGACACAAAACAGAAGAGGGTTAAAAAAAAAAAAAAAAAGACTGGTAGAGTCTAAGGTGAAAACCTGAAACAGAGTGTTGCAATGACGGTAATGGATTATTCATTTATTTTTCTATTATCAAGTATAGTGTACATGACAATACCCTACCAAATCATGTGTTTGCTTAATTTTAGACATTTTATACAAATCTGTTAGACACCACATTCTATACTGTATGTATGAGATGGTGCCCTCAGTAAAGTCATGTCATGATATGGGCAAAAATTAAGATCACTACGGATAGGCCATCTGTTTTTCTACAGAAAATGCTAGTCTCCCTGCTTATTTGAACAAAATTCAGATATAGTTTGTTGCATAACTATGCAAGAAAGGCCTCAAGGCAGTACTGAAAAAGATGTCAAGAAGAATGTGGGAGAAAAAGTAATCTGTGTAGAGAATGAGGGGAAGTGTGTGATCAATTCTAAATAAATATGGCCACACTTCATCTATTTCAGAAAAGCAGATTCCCAGTTTGGCTCGTGTTATTGTCCTCTCTTGATATAACAATCTTTGAAATCTAATTAGTAAGCTTACAGGCAGGAAGGGATCTTAGCACTTACTTAGTAAGACTAGAAAGTGTTCTGGAAGAGATATTTTCTCACAAGGAAAGGTGGGAACTTTGTGGGAATAATTTCCCACCTTCGAAGGACTGATTCATTCGAATTGTCAAGTTCATCAAAGAGCACGGAGCTGGCACACATGCAGATTCTAGTCATAATCATAAAACTCACATATTTTAGAACAGCAGCCATAGCGACAAAACAGAAGACAATAGATACATCATAAAAGAAAGGGGAGTTAAGAGAAAAATTGTCTTTAATGGCAAAGGAATGCAACCCAATTTCCTCCCAATCTGAAGTGCATCTTGGCCTAACCACGGTGATGATTTTTGGCTTAATCTCTGTCTGTTAATATTCTAGTTAACCTTTTATTTTTGAGGGGAAATATTCACACTTTGTTTCTCTGTTTTAAAATGTTTGACATTACCTTCAAGGTCTTTAGGCTCTGAAGATTTCTTTCCTTGAGAGAGGATTGAGTGCTAGAGAGCTCCTAACCTAACCAAAGAACCCTCACTACCACATCTAAATTAAATCAAGTCCCCAAGTTGATCTTGCCTTCCTTAGGGTTGGGGTTAGTGTTAGGGTTAGGGTTAGCATGAAGGTGGCTCTAATTTCTTCTTAATACTTGGACCAAAAGGAAATAAAGAGATAGTTAAATATGCACTTATGTTACCACATAGAGACCTTTTATTCTGTTTCTTTTTTTTAACCTTTTCAAAAATTATTTTTCACCAAAAATTTGATACCAGTTACAGATACCCACCTATGTGAATGCAGAAATAAATTCCATTTCAATCCTAGAATAGACTCTAGATGCTTCTAGGAGTTGGGAAGGTATATGTGGCTGGGCAAAAGTTCAGCATAGTAAGTGGGGCAGGGAGACAAACAGGGAAAAAGCACCAGTCTCTGAAGGTCTCTGGGGCTCTGTGGAGGTCACTGGAGACCGGGCATTTCTGGAGCAAAGAGTGTGAAGTTGACAAACTCTACATAAATACGATTTTTTAAATCAGCCATTGGCATTGGAAAATTTTCGTTTAGTACATAATGCAAACTATATTAAAACACATTAAGAAATGTTAATGTTTTGGCAAAAGCTGAGAAAAGCCAGGCGATTCAAAGCTACGGGGAAGCTGAAACGCTTCACTTAATGTGCTGCCATCTAGCCATGATCTCATTCCACGCCGCTTCATTCATTGATCACAGAAACACTGAAATCATTTGGCAGGCAGGACGGAGTGTGTTCAAAACGGAGTGTAAAAGGCAGGGAATCAGCTGAGTCTTTTATTTTTATTGGCCATTAACACATCCTACCAGTCCATAAACTAAATTTTGATACATATTAGACAAAAGATAATATTAATAATTCATTGAAAAGCTCCTTTGAAAAGGGTGTTATAGTAGCAATCATTGCTTTAACTATTATATTCACCAGTTTCATCTACCGGGAGCTTCTCATGGTACATGGGGTAAAGTTTAAACTCCTCATAGAGGGTGAGAGCCCCCAGCATCCCTCTCTTACCTATCTTTCCCATTTTGTATCTGTTTGTCCCTATAGATGTCCTATACTTCAGCCAGGCATTAGGTCCTATTGCTTCTCAAATGTACCATCTTTTCTGCTTCCCTAAGGGCTTTTGTGCATGTTTCCCCCTCCACCTGGGAACTGCTTTTACAACCTGACCTTCAAAACCTAGTTCACACATCTCTTCCAGAAGCTTCTGCTGATTCTCCCAAGTAGCACTGCTTGTCCTCTCTGTGTCAGCACTGTGACAAGTACATACTTACATTTTTGCACTTGTCACACATTATTGTAATTATTTTTCACATGTCTATTTCTCCTGCCAGAATCAGAGTTCTTTGTAGCTTGGTGACATTTCAATTCGATAGGTTCCAGTTCATTGCATGTTTTTTTAGTTCTCCCTACATGTGTTGTTTTTGAGTTTCTGTTGGAAATCAGGAACTTAAAACTTTCAAACATTGAATGAAAATAACAGTCAACAGTCAAGCCAGAATCCTATAGCCAGTGCAAATATACTTCAGAAATGAAGGGGAAGTCAAGACATTCTCAGAAGAAAACTAAGAGAATTTGTTGCCAGCAGACCTGCCCTAAAGGCATGGCTTAAAAAAGTTATTTAAATGGAAAGGAAACAATTAAAAATAGATCCCTGGAACATTAGGAAGGAAGAAAAAAACGTAGCGAGCAAAAATTTTTATCCTCTTGGGATTTCTAAATTATATCTGAAGATTGAAGTAAAAATTGCAACATTCTGATGTGGATGTACATGCATGAAGAGGAAGTATTTAAGATAATTATAGGATAAATGGAGGAGGGTAAAGAAATGCAAAGGGAGGTGGGGTTTCTGTACTTCACACAAACTGGTTACATGATAACAACAGTAAGCTGTGTAAGTTATAAATATGTAATGCAATACCTAGAGCAACCATTTAAAAATTATACAGAGAGGTGCACTCAAAAATAGTTTAGATAAATCAAAACAGAATTTTAAAAAAATGTTCAAATAGCCTATAAGAAGTCTGGAAAAAGAAAACAGAAAAACACAAAACAAAGAGAGCAAATAGAAAACAAAGAAAAAAATAAAAATGTCAGAATAAGTCTTAAAATATCAATAATTATTAAAGTTAAATGGTCTAAATATACCGCTTAAAATACAGAGATTAGAAGAATTATTTTAAAAACATGACCCAACTGTGTACACTGTCTATAAGAAGCTCACTTCTAGCATAACAACTGAGGAAGACTGAAGGAAAATGATGGGAAAAGATGTATCATGCAAACTTTAATTAAAAGAAAGCAGGAGTAGCCGATTCTTTGAAAAAGTTAATAAAGCTGACAAACCACTAGCAAGACTAACAATGAAGAAAGAAGAAACAAATTAAAGGAATGAACCAAGTTATATCACTACAGATCCCGTAGACATCAAATGGATAATAAAAGAATGCTATGAACAACTCTACACATATACATTTGATAATTTAGATGAAATAAACCATTTCCTTCAAAAACATGAATTCCCACATTCACCTAATGTGAACTAGATAGTATTAGTTAGCCCATAACTATAGAAATTGAATCCATTATTTTTTTTAAAGATGGGGTCTCACCCTGTTAGCCAGGCTAGAGTGCAGTGGCATGGTCATAGGTCACTTTAGCCTTGAACTCCTGGACTCAAGGGATCCTTCTACCTCAGCTTCCCAAGTAGCTGGGATTACAGGCATGAGCCACCATGCCTGGCTGAATTCATTATTTAAAAACTCCTAAAAAGAAATATCTAGGCCCAGATGGTTTTACTGGAGAATTCTACCCAACATTTAAAGAGGAATTAACACCAATTTTACACAATCTCTTCTGGAAAATAGAAGAGAACATCTCCCAATTCATTGTATGAAGCCAGTATTACCTATATACCAAAAACAAGACAAAAACAGCCCAGAAAAGAAAACTGTACACTATTAACCATCATGAATATAGACACAACAATCCTTAACAAGATATTAGTAAATAGAATTCAGAAAAAAATAATTATACACCATGACCAAATGGAATCTATTCCAGGTATGTAAGGCTGGTTTAATATTAAAAAGTTAATCAATATAATCCACCATATTAATATATTAAATAGGGAAAAAAAATCACGATTGTATCAACTGATATAGAAAAAGCACTTGATGAAATTCAACCCTGATTTATAATACAAACTCTTAGAAAATAGACATAAAGGGATCTTTCTTATCTTGATAAAGAGCATCTATAAGAGACCCACACCTTATATATACTTAAAGATAAAAAAACTCAATGTTTTCCTCCTAAGTTTGGGAAGTATGGTAAGGATGTCCATTTTTACCATTCCTATCAACATAGTGCAGGAAGTTCTAGTCACTGAAATCAGGCAAGAAAAGGAAATAAAGGTATACAGGTAGAAAGGAAGAAAGAAAACTGTCACTATTTGCTAATGACATGATTTTCTACACAGAAAATCCTAGGTGATCTACAAAGAAAAAAAACACAAAAACTACTCCTAAACCTAATAAGTGAGTTATTGCAAAGTTGCAGGATACACAATAAAATTAAAAAAAAAAATCAGTTGTATTTCTGTATACTAGTAATGAATATGTGAACACTGAAATTAAAAATATTGTAAAGTATAATTTATAATAACTCAAAAATATGAAATACTCGGGTAAAAATCTAATAAAATATTTACAGAACTTATATACCAAAAATTATATAATGTTGGGCCGGGCGCGGTGGCTCACGCCTGTAATCCTAGCACTCTGGGAGGCCGAGGCAGGCGGATTGTTTGAGCTCAGGAGTTCGAGACCAGCCTGAGCAAGAGTGAGACCCCGTCTCTACTAAAAAATAGACAGAAATAATCTGGACAACTAAAAATATCCAGAAAAAATTAGCCGGGCATGGTGGCGCATGCCTGTAGTCCCAGCTACTTGGGAGGCTGAGGCAGTAGGATCGCTTGAGCCCAGGAGTTTGAGGTTGCTGTGAGCTAGGCTAACGCAATGGCACTCACTCTAGCCTGGGCAACAGAGTGAGACTGTCTCAAAAAAAAAAAAAAAAGAAAAAAATTATATAATGTTGATGAAAGAAATAAAAGAAAATCTAAGTATATGAGAAACACTGTATTCGTAGTTCAGAAGTCTCAGCATAGTAAAGGTGTCAATTCTCCCCAAACTAATTTACAGGTTTAACACAGTTCCTATCAAAATCCAAGCATGATTTTTTTATATATAGCTGAGATTATTCTAAAATTTATGTGGAAACAAAAGAACTAGAGTAGCTAAAACAATATCGAAAAAGAAGAATAAGGTAGGAGAAATCAGTCTACCTAATTTCAAGACTTATTACATAGTTACTGTGTGGCCATCCACAGAGTGATAGACATGTAGATCAATGGAACAGAATAAAGAACCCAAACAACAGACCCAAACAAATAAGCTCAACTGATTTTAACAAATACACAATTTCTCTCAATAGAGAAAAGAAAAAAGAGCTGTTTCGACAAATTGTCCTGGAGCAATTGGCAAAAACAAAGTCTCACACATTATATGAAAACTAACTCAAAATGTATCATGGACTTAAATGCAAAACATAAAATCATAAAACTTTTAGAAGAAAACATTAGAGAAAATCTGTGGCCAGGCAAAGAGTTCTTAGATTTGACACTAAAACACAATGAAAGGAAAAAGTGATATATTGGACTGTATCAGAATTAAAACTTTTGCTCTGTGAAAGACCCCACTAGGAGAATGAAGAGACTAGCTACAGAAATGGGAGAAAGTACCTGCAAACCACATATATATGACAAAGGACTAGTATTTAGAATATATAAAGAACTCTCAAACTCAACAGTTAAAAAAACCAAATAATCCAACAAGAAAATAGGTAAAAGTCATGAACAGACATTTTACTGAAGAGGTTATATAGATGTCAGATAAGCACATGAAAAGATATTCAACATTACTGAGCCATAAGGAAATGAAAATTAAAACCACAATGGGATATTACTACAAATGTATTGGAATAGCTAAAATAAAAGATAGTGACAACACCAAATGCTGGTAAGGATGCAGAAAAACTGATTACTCATGTATTGCTGGTGGGAATGTAAAATGGTATAGCCATTCTGGAAAATAGGTTCACAATTTTTTTATAAAACTAAACATGCACTTATCATACTCCTGGGCATTTATCCCAAGGAAATGGAAACTTATGTAAAAGCCTACACATGAATGTTCACAGAAGCTTTATTTGTAACAACCAAAAACTGGACACAACTCAGATGTTCTTCATTGGGCGAATGGTTAAACAAACAGTGGTACATACATACCATGGAATGCTATTCAGCAATGACTTATTAATACACACAACTACTTGACTGAATCTTTAAGGAATTAGGCAGCCGGGCTAGTGGGAAAGCCAATATAAAAAAATTACATACTGTATGATTCCATTTATATAGCATCCTTGAAATGACAAAATTATATAAATGAAGTACAAATTAGTGGTTGTCCAGGGTTACAGAAGGGTGGGGTGGGAGGGAAGTGTGTGTGGGTATAAAAGGGCAGTAAGAGGATCCTTGTGATGGAAACATTCTGTGTTTTGACTGTATCAATGTCGATATCCTGGTTGTATTATTGTATAATAGTTTGGCAAGAAGTTACCACTGGAGGGAATTGGGTAAAAGGTGCATTGAATCTCTGTATTTCTTTCTCGCAACTTTCATGTACTATAATTTTCTCAAAATAAAAAGGAGAGAGGAATATCAAAAAAGTAATAGGAGAGTAGGTAATAGAATTTAATTGTAGAAGCTGCTTAAAAATGCCAGAGACTGATTTAGAAGGGGGAAAAAAAGGTGAAATCTAAACTGAGATTACACATAGTGTGAGCAATTAGTGGCACTGCAAATTTACGAAAATGTGAGTGAAGGAACTTTTTAAAAGAATATTGAAAGAATAATAAATAACCGTTAGCCTGAGAGTCTGTGCCCACCCTGCATAGCCTGGGAACTGCTTCTCCCCTCACCTTGCTCCCTAATTCCCTGAGAGGAAGACTGAGGGGTAAATTAACCACAGGATGTGTGACTGGAGTCACCAGGCATAGCTGGGGACAGGGGTATGATAATGAAATGGAGGGCTTAAGTGAAATACCACATTATGGGGCTCCCACTCTTTCTCATACTTAGATCCCAGAACAATGGTGATACAGGAAAGTGGACCCCAAAACCGAGGTCTGGCCTGAGGCCAAGTGGGTTCTTGGCTTCACATAGGAAAGAATTCAAGAACAAGCCAACAGAGTAAGGGAAAAGCAAGTTTATTGAAGTCTGAAAAGAAAAACGTAGCTGCCTCATAGACAGAGCAGTGGCTGTCTCTCAGAGCAACAGAGAATAGCACTTTGTGAGTTTCTGGGGTCTTATTTTATACCTTCTATTTAATTTTATGTTAAGGGAAGGGAGGGCTATTCATAAGATTTCTGGGAAAGGGGTGAGGAGTTTCTCCAAACCAAAGGTTCCTCATCTTTTTAAACCATATTGGTTAACTTCTTGGAGTTGTCATGGCATTTGTAAACTGTCATGGTACTGGCAAGAGTTTCTTTTAGTATGCTAATACATTATGAGCAGGGTATAATTAGCAATTAGCAGTGAGGGTAACCTGAGGTCATTTTTTGTGGCCATCTCGTTTCTAACAGGTTTTGGCTAGCTTCTCTACCATGTCCTATTTTATCAGAGACCTTGGTTCAGGTCTTTTGACTCTTTATCAGGCATGACCTGGTGGTTCCCTATCTCAGTGGCAGCCAGACTTGCTCTAATATCGATAAAATAGGTATCTTCTAAATTTCTTTTAAACTGATTTCCCCTCTTCCTGATAGTTAACCAGGTAGATTATATTATAGCTTTGTTTTCCCAATGTAGAGGAGACCAAAGGACTAACAGAATTTTTCCAAAATAACAGAGAGAACATTAGGATATGGAATTGCAAATATATTTCGATTTTGTCATAAGGAAGCTTAACATTTTTCCCCATTACTTAGACATTAGTTAAAACTATGACATTTCTCTTGTTTTTACTAGCAGTAGAATAAGAAAGAGAAATATTTTCTTATAAAGACCTCAATCTTTAAGGTAGGAGATTAATCTCTAAGGCAGGAGATTGGAAGATACTTTTCTGGGGAATTTGACCACCCCAAGAAAAGAGACCTAGAAATACCAAAAACCAGGGCTCTTCTAAGCCAAACTCTCTAGGACTATGTTGTCCGATATGGTAGCCACTAGCAACAGGTGGCTACTGAGCATTCATATGTAGTTAGTATGATTTGACATGGGCTATCAGTGTAAATTGCACCTTGAATTTTGAATACTTCATATAAAAAAGGTAAAATATCTTAATTTTTATAACACATTCAAATAACATTTCTGATATATTAGGTTAAATAAAAAATATTATTAACACAATTTTAAAAACGAGTAGGAAACTGAAGTTCTGCAAGATTCAAAACAGGAAAAACAACTTTTATGGAGCCTCAGTGCTTTCTTTTATTAATAAATTTAAAGCAGCATAGTTTCAACACAAAGGGAGTGATTAGCCAGGAAACGGGAAAAAAGTCACATATCTGATATATGTGACATATCTCTTTTTAGCTAGTTCTTATTGAAGTTGGCTGTTTAAAAAGGTATAATCTGCTGAATGATAGAAGTAGGCAGGCTTTCTGGATATACCTATGGATTTCATCCTCCTGAGTTAACCTTAACACTGGTACACTTGTTATGTACCATAGACATTGGGATATAACAAAGAGGTCTTTTGTGTATCAGTAGAAAGCATCCAGTATGTTTGGTTTGTTGAGTGAATCATGTATCTTAGTTCCCTATTGCTGAAAGCCTTTTAGATCATCCTAGGAGGGCACTGAACTAGTCTGCAGAGTGGATGGTTAAGGGCTGGGCTCTGGGGTCAAAGAGTATTGTGTTTAAATCCTGATCCACTCTCAGAGCAATGGGTGGTCTTGGACATGCTATTCAGCTCTCCTCTAACATGGCGTGTCTGATAGTGTGTCCCTCACAGTTTGTTATAAGGATAAAATTAGATAACGTATGAAAAATCCTTGGCATACTAAGTGCTTCATAATTGCTAACTTTTTATGATTATGATTTTTATTATAAATGTGAACTAAGTCTCAAAGCTAGTTAGTAGTGCAGGTACAACTGGAACTCTGGTAGGTCTTTTTATTCAGTGCTCTCTCTTCTCTACCTTGCCATCTAATTGGTTAGTTTTCATTCATCCTTTTAGAGTCTACATTTATAAAGTCGGAGTTGTTAGTGAAGATTTTAGAAGAACATTTTCCAAGAGTTTTTTTTTTTTTTTTGAACTGCCAAGTCTAGAGATTTAGGATGTAGCTTGGTGCAGAAGTAATTGGCTCTCTTAGTCTTGCATTATAAGAAGTTCTCTTTCAGAGTATAAGGTTGAGAACGATGGGAGAAACTCTCACATTTTAGTAATCGCTTTACAGAATAACTTACCTTTTAAAAACATATGTTATTCAGCTGGGACTCCTTCCTTCCCTTACCTTGGCATTTTGAGAATCTCCTCATTATATATAATCACACTCTTATTTTCTGAGTTTCTCCTTTTAACTATCTGCTCAAGTACTGTCACTTAATAATATTTTCTTTTCTGTTTACCAACTAGTTGGGGAAGTGGTACACTTGTTAGCACTGATGAGTTTCTTAGGAAAATACAGAAATGATTCAATCTTGAAGATTTTTTTATCAGTCTGAGAACTGAAGGATTACAAAAGCTACTTGAAGCAGGCTGTGCACCATTTTGCTGCTCTTATATCACATGTACACACAGTTTGTGATCAGAGATTAATTCAGAAATTCTCATTAATATGTTGAGCTAAGGACAAGGATGAAATGTTTTAATACCTTCATAAAGGCAACATTTGTTTTTTTTTTTTTTTTAGTTGGATTGATTTGGCTGTGAACAAGACAGAACTCTACAGTGCTCTAATATTCATAAAATAGGTGTCTTCTAAATTTCTTTCTTTTTTTTTTTTCTTTTGAGGCAGTCTGGCTCTGTTGCCCAGGCTAGAGTGCCGTGGCGTCAGCCTAACTCACAGCAACCTCAAACTCCTGGGTTCAAGCAATCCTCCTGCCTCAGCCTCCTGAGTAGCTGGGACTACAGGCATGCACCACCATGCCCGGCTAATTTTTTTCTCTCTCTATATATTTTTTAGTTGTCCAGATCATTTATTTCTATTTTTTTTTTTAATAGAGATGGGGTCTCGCTCTTGTTCATGCTGGTCTTGAACTCCTGACCTTGAGCTATCCACTCGCCTCGTCCTCCCAGAGTGCTAGGATTAAAGGCGTGAGCCACCGTGCTCAGCCTAAATTTCTTTTAAATTGATTTCCCCTCTTCCTGATAGTTAACCACGTAGATTATATCATAGCTTTGTTTTTCCAATGTAGAGGAGACCAAAGGACTAACAGAATTTTTCCAAAATAACGGAGAGAACATTAGGATATGGAATTGCAAATATATTTCGATTTTGTCATAAGGAGGCTTAACATTTTTCCCCACTACTTAGACATCAGTTAAAACTATGACATTTCTCTTGTTTTTACTAGCAGTAGAGTAAGAAAGAGAAATATTTTCTTATAAAGACCTCATTCTCTAAAAGAAATCTCTAGTGATTTCTTAAAATTCACTTACCACTTCCTTCTTTTGGTCTCCCTGCTTCTTCTGTTTGATTATTGGGCTAATTTACAGTAAAAATCACACTAAACTTTTTGACTACCTTTTTGAGTTCTTTCCTTTCAACCTGGAGGTTAGAGAAAAGTAAATGTAGGGGAGGAAGAAGACTTTTCTCTCTAATCTTCACAGTTCTTAGTTGGGACAGACTCTGTTAACAAGAAGTTTAATAACATGTATATCTCATGTATACTTGGGAGATACCCAGAGATCTGAGTAATCTCAAAGACGTGGCTTTGAATTCAGGCTCGAATACCATCACCCACTGAGGCAAAGAAAGAATGGTGTGGGGGAAAGTTGGTTGTGGAGAGATGCCCAGGAAAAGCACAGGGAACAGGGAGAGGTCTGTTACATGGATTTAAGTTGGTATCTTCTCCATTGATAAGAGCCTCAGTGATTTAGTCATCCTTCTCTTCCTGGTACAGACAGGGAGACACTCTTACAAACAGAGATTTCCTTTATAAATGTAAATTTCTCTTACAAAAGGGCAACTTCTATTCTGTTTTCAGAGCTTCTCCTGTGGCTGCACTCTCTGAAAATAATCAGCTCAAAATAATCCTTATTCTAAAGAGGTATGTTTTGGGGTGGCATATTCTGGTCTCCTACCAAGTTTCACTTTTTCCCCCCTTATAATGGGCCCCAAGTTGAGCCCATAAAGCTTAGTATTCTTCATCCATCCATGAATCAGAAGTTATTAAACGCTTTCCATTAAGCACCATGTTAGATACCATGAAAACTACAGAAAGCGTATTGGACAATTCCCAGATCTCAAGAAATTTGAGACCTCTTTTCTTCTTTTCCTTTCTCTTCTTTCCCCTCTTCTACCAACAACCCTGAAGAATTTGAGGTTGAAAAATAACAGAGCAATTAATCATAAAACAGAAACATGACCATCTTTAGCAGTATAATTTGGTAGGTCCATGGAATGAACTAAATTTAGTAGTAGGTATACTGGCTACTAAGCAGAAAGGGAATTACTTGGCTTATGTAACATTCCTTGTCTAAATGAAAGCATCCCAGTTTCTCCATGCATGTGGAATCTCCTTGGGATCAAAACCAAAAGTGGAATTCACTGGTTACAAAGTGCATATTGATTTCAGTGTGTTTTCCAAACACAGGAACTGGTATTGGGAGGTAAGTTTGAGAGCACAGCTCGGCACAGTGCCTGGCTCATAGTAGATGCTTGACATATTAAACTTAATTGAACTATTCAATGGATAGTTTTGCACTGGCTTTCAGTAACAGTGCAGATGTGCTATACACTCTGTGTCTATGAATGTCATGATCTCTTTCCCTAGAAAGGCATCCTCCATCCCTTGTTTATCTCCTCATCCTTCAGGTTTCAGGTTTAATTCAAGTTCCAAGTTTGATTCAGCATCTCTGAGAATGATCTTCTCCTTTCCTTTGCATCTGTTCCCTCGGCTTGAAAGGATACACTCACTGTGAGAGTCTTTGACTAGTGCCTACCTGTTTGGACAGCTTCCATGAGTTTTTTTTTTTTTTTTTTTTAATTTCAGCATATTATGGGGGTACAGATGTTTAGGTTACGTATGTTGCCCTTAACCCCCCTCCCCCCCCGAGTCCGAGTTTCAAACATGTCCATCTCTCGGATGCTGCACATTGCACTCTTTGTGTATGCATATACCCGTCCCCTCCTCCCCTTCCCCCTCCCCCTGCCCGACATCCAATAGATGTTATTCTGATATGTACACTTATATGTTGATCAGTTAATACCAATTTGATGGTGAGTACATGTGGTGCTTGTGTTTCCATTCTTGGGAT
>RJWJ010000733.1:0-106740 GCA_004363605.1 Indri indri
GATCCTGTGATGATTGCCTACAATTATCACAGAGCGAGGACAGTAGGCTGGTGTTTTCTGCCTGCTTTAATTAAGGTCCTACCAAGTGCTGCTGCTTTTGGAAGGGCTGGTCTGTGGTAAGGCTATTGAAGTATTTCTTAAAGTTGATGAACTCATGGGATGATACTTAATTGTTTTCATGGACTCGTAGGATCATTTAGAAGTAGCATTTGCAAGAACTACAGAGAACAGCTTCCCATTAGAGATAATATCCAAGAAGACTATTGACTATAATGCATTGAAAATGTGAAACTTAGAGCCCAAAGAGAAATTGCGGTCTCCTTTTTTCCCCTTAATCTAAGCAAAATCTTAGAAAGCGTTTATATGAAGCATCCAGCAAGTTCTCTGAAAGCATTTCTGCCTAAAGTTGAGTCAGTTCTACCTCTTAGGGCTCCTTAGGAATGGGATAGGGTGTAGACAGTAAGTCTAATCAGTAAGTATTTATTAACACATCTTTGCACTGTTTAGAGCAGTGTGCATTGTACATTAGGAGTCTTGAGAGAGTAACCGCGATCCCTGCCCACTAGGAGCTTACAGTACAGTTGAAGAGATGAAACATGCACAAAGCAAATTAGAGAGCAGTTCAGTCAAGATGAAGTTTGAATTTGGTCAGTAGAGGACAACACCATCAAAAATGTATAATTTTAATCCTAGCACTTTGGGAGGCTGAGGCCAGAGGATCACTTGAGGCCAGGGGTTCGAGACCAGACTGAGCAATATAGCTAGACGACGTCACTACAAAAAAATTTTTACAAATTAGCCAGACGTGGTGGTTTGTACCTGTAGTCCCAGCTACTTGGGAGGCTGAGGCAGAAGGAGCACTCAAGCCCAGAAGTTTGAGGCTGCAGTGAGCTCTGATGATACCCCTGCACACCAGCTTGGGCCACAGAGTGAGACCCTGTCTCAAAAAATATAATAGCTGGGAGGGAGGTGCAATAAGAGTTAAAAAAGCAGAGATGAAGTGGAGATGTAGTTGAAGGAAAGGGCTTTTCAAAGGGAGGGTGAGATTTAGAAAGATGGACAGACAGCAAGGACAGTGGTATAGAGAATAGTTTAAGTGCTGAGGGCAGCGTAAGGGACCTGTGGTCTGGAGGTGTGGGTGATGGGCAATGGGAGATAGGTTTATTTGGTTGCGGTGTGTTACATTGAGGAGTAGGGGATGAAATAATCACAATTGAGTTTGAAAAGAATTGGAATTATGCTGAAATGGATGTGTGTAGACATCTACTTTATAGACCTTTGCTAGAGGTAGGCCTTAGAAGCAGAGATAATCCTAAACATGTATATTTGGCTTCAGAATAATTTATTTATTTATTTTTAAAGGCACGCATGCTTGAGGTTCTGAAGTGTGTACTTGACAGTGATGAGATCAGGTATATACCAGAGTTGTTTTTTAACTGTCCCTGTGTGCCAGGCATGCTGCCAAGGACTTTACACATATCATCTCATTTTTAAATGAGGAAACAAAACTTCCGAGGGGCTAAGTAACATGCCCATTATCACGCAGCCAGTGAGAGGCAGAGCTAGGATTTAAATCCAGGTGCCACATTACTAAAAGGTGTTTCCTGGTAGGTGAACCTGGGCTTTCCCTAGATCCTTTTGTTGGGCTGGGGGTTGTATTGAGGGAAAAGATGAACTGAGCTGATGACCAATATCAGCAAGGCGTAAAAGAGGCAGAGTTTACATAAGATAAACAGCTCTAATGTAAACTGAGCATTGCCTGTGGCATCCCATTTGTTGGCTCTTTAAAGTAGTAACTTCTTTTCCTGTTTGATAAAAATAAAAATAAAAAACTGTTTAACTGTCAGGGTACACAAACCATGTGGTGTTTGTAATAAATTAGTAGTACCCTTTTGTTTATGAATGAGTGGAAAGGAAGAAAGAGACCTCCGGGGTTCTGGAGCTGGGAAGTGTTTTCTGTTCGCCCCAGGTGCCGTCTTTATGGGATGGGCAGGAGGGGTGCCTTAGGTGCTGGTGTCAGGGATCACTGAGTTGGCAATAGATTTGATTTACTCTAAAGAAATTCCCGCCTGCCATCAAGGCTGGGAAAGAACATGACGCTCTTGGAAGCCTGTGACCACAGTTTTAGTAGGATAGTTTCCTGCTGCCTCCATAGTTATAGTTTAACTTGCTAAGGTTGGTAGGATAAAATGAAAAGATTGCTTTAAGCACCTGCTCTATGAGGGCTGGGTTGATATGTCAACAAAACAGCACATCTGTCAGTGCAAGGACCTGAACACCTTGGAGTCCTGCCCCAGCTGCTCTTGAATAATCATAAGCTGTCTGAACCCAGTGCTCTGTCCCTGGGGAGAAGCTTCGGGTGGGAATGTCTGCCCTGGCTGCATCCCACAACCCAGAGGGCCTGGCCCCTTCCTGTGTATGGGCTGTCAGAGGGAGTCGGAAAAGTGAGTATATGCTGACCTGCTCCAAAGATTCATAAATCTGGCTTCCTGCTTTTGTTAGATTAGCTGGCCTCATTGTCACCTCAATTGTGGCTGACCTGTCCCAGGTGAGCAGTGAGATCAAGTACTGGTGAAGGTTAGAAGCTGTTTTAATTAACCTTTTTTATGTGATTAGCTCAAGAGATGCTGAAGACCAACAGTCAGGGTAGGATAGGTGCTCACTCTGTTGACTCAAGACTAGTCTTGCCATGAATGCTAGCACTCTCAGTCACCTCTGGGAGCAGGGTAGCTTCTGTTTAGACAGTGTGAGAGTGATGAAAAACAATTTACAGGTGTGGAAGGAGAAAGATAAGCTCTATTAAAATTAGTTACATCTTTTTTCTTATGTCAGTAGTTTAAAAAATCTCAGTGTTTTCTAAAAAGTCCTTACAGAACAATAAGGCACTAAATGATCTCATTCAGGACTGCTGGAGTAAGAGTGTGGCTGGCAAAAACCAGGGATCTGTTCTTCAGGACAGCCACATGCTTTGCTTCCTTTCTCTAAAGGAGTAATAATTTACACTGGGGGAGCTGAAAAGGATGCTAAATTCATTAATTTTGTTACTTGGCTCTTATTTTTTGTTCTTACTTTAAAAAAATGTTTGGGGCTGGTTTATGTCCTCCCTTAAACTGGATTATAGTCTGAGCCAATGTATTACTTCTGCCAAGTGCTGGTTCAGAAGGAGAAACTTGTCATTATCTTTGTGGGGAGATTCATCCTGCTCCTCCAGCATCAGCCACTGCTGAGTGCCATCTGCCCCTTTTCGTGTATGCACTCTCTCGCTCGCGCTCTCTGCCTCACTTTCCTTCCCTGACAGCCACCCCGTAGGAGCATTTTGTATCTGGAGCTAGAGCAGGAGTCAGTCTGCTTTGGTTACATCACAGATTAGTCCTTTTTCTAACCTGCTGCTATGTTTGTTGACTAAGGTATAGAAGAGTTACTTTCTCTCCATTCAGGAGAGGGTTTAGAAATAATAGTAGGAAATACTGGAGGAAGTTTGGGAAAGGCAGATCTTTTGCTCTGTGGGCCTGAAGAGGTAATGGCTTATAGATCTTATTATCTACTTTGAAGTGGCCAATAAGTTTAGCACAATAATAAGGGAGCAGTTTGGGGTGACTTACTGGAATTGGGCCCAACATATTACCCAGTTCCAAGGGCACTGAGTTTGACCAAAAGGCAGGTGGTTGGTGTCCTCAGCTGAGCTAATGGTTATGTAATGTGTTAAGAGGGTACCAGTGTAACCTTCCCACTGCCATGAAACCTCACAGATTCTTATTCATTCGCACATGCAGATCTTTTCTGAAAGTTTAAAGATGGTTCAAAGAGAAACTGGAAGGAAAATTTGTGTCCCTTGATATTTTATCCAGCTTGTGTTCTCTGGCAAAGGACAGGTATAGCAAGAACACTCTACTCCAGTCCGATGAAAGTGCAATAATCAGAGCTGTAAAACTATCATTTATTGAGCACTTACCATGCGCCAGGTACTGCTGAAGACTTTTTAAATTTTTATTGTTAAATTTATCAGTGTACATAGTAAGGAGCCAAGTAGTTCTGCAAAGCTTATGACAAAAAACAGTCACCTTCCTGCTTCCCAGTCCCCAGTTTTTGTTCCCCAGAGGCAGCAGGCTCAGTGCTTGTCATGCAGTACTTCATTTAGTCCACACAGAGGTACCACAATAATTGATATTGTTATTATCCCTCCTTTATAGTTACTGAGACTTAGGTACACAGGTTCAATGATTTGCTCAAGGTCATGCAGCTTGAAAGTGATAAGACCAGGATACCAATAAAAGCAGTTGTTTTTGTCTTGTGAGCCTGCTCTGCTATCTTAACATTGCATGACATCCCTTCCCAATTGCAGTATTCAAATACACATTTCATTAGCTAAGCTGACAGCTATGGGTTTTCTGTAGTATACGGCTACATTTCAAATGGGGATCAGTGGAGTTATTAACCAAATATTATGTGACTTCTCTGCTATTAAACCCCTTCTCCCGACAAGCTACTACTTTCTCTCTAGCGTCCAGGAAGGGAAAAGACACCGTAGATAGAAACCTTCGTAGTCACTTGGGTTTGGATTTTTGTTGATGTTGAAATTTCCATTAACTCACTTCTGTGACAGTAACACCTGTACCTCTTGAAGTTATAAACAACCTGCCTGTATTCCTTGATTGTGGCCACAAGATAGTCTCTGAGGTCTTATTTTAAATTTAAAATCTCCGTTTGAATATACTGAGTATTTTAGAATTAGAACATACTTATAGGGGCTGTTCTACTGTTCCTTTAAAGTTCAGTTTTATTTCTGCAAAGGCTATCTGGAGAAAGAATGTTTTAGGCAGAGGGACAGCTGGTATAAGCCCTGAAGTGGAGGTTGCCTGACGTATTCAAGGAGGCCAGTGCCTGGAGCAGAGTGACCAGAGGGAGAGTAGAAGGAGAAGAAGTCAGAGGACAGAAACCACAGAAACCAGATGGTGGAGGGCTTTGTGACTCTTGCAAAGCTTTGGACTTTTGCTCTGAGCCATTCAAGGATTTTGAGCAGAGGAGTGGTGTGGTCTGACCTAATGCTGTAAAAGGATCGCCCTGGCTCTAGTGTGGTAAATACAGGACGAGGGTAGGAGCAGGGGGACAATAGTGAAGTTAGTGCAGTCATCCAGGCAGAGAGAATGAGTGGTTTAGACCAGGCTGGTGGCAGCAGAGGTAAGAAAAGTGGTTCAAGTCTGGATCTGTTTTGTAGCTAGAGCTAACAGGATTTGCTGATAGGTTAGAAAGGGATATGAGAGAGAATAAAGGATGACACCAAGGTTTTTGGCCTGAGCAATTAGAAGGAATGGAGCTGCCATCAATGGAGAGGGGAAAGGATGTGGTAGAAGTGGGAGAGGTCAGGGTTGCATTTTGGGGATATTGGATATTTCTATAAACATCCAAATGGAGGTGTTAAGCAGACTGTTGCATAGTTAGACATGGAGTGTAGGAGAGACGTCTAGTTAGACATACAAATGTGGGAGTTATGTCACATGGCAGGTATCTAATGCTGTGAGACTGGATGTGAACCCCTAAACGATGAGTATAGGGCAGGGTTTCTCAGCCGACTGACTAAGACTGTTGACGTTTCGGGTCAGGTAAGTCTTCGGGGGTGGGGAGGAGATGGGGCATTGTCTTATGCATTGTACAATGTTTAGCAGCATCCCTGGCTTTTTACCCACTAAATGCCAATAGTAGCACCCTCCCTCCTCCCTGTATGTCCCCCCCAGAATGTCTCCAGACATTGTCACGTGTCCTTGGGGGACATAAGCCCCCCACTTGTGGAACCACTGGTATAGATAGAGAAGAGGTCCAGGGACTGAGCTTAATACTACCTAACACATAAACCACTTCATATTAATACTATCCAAAGCAACTTTACTGCATTTATTCTTATTAATTCACAACACTCTTGTGACTTTTGTAGTTATAATCCTCATTTGACAGAATAATAGGGAAGTTATAAGTGACTTGCTCACATTCATACAGCAAATTGAGGGTGGGCCATGGTCTGGAACTCAGGGACCCAGTTTGAATCTAATGTTCTAGACCACACTATAATGAGGTTTGTTGGCAAGTGAAGTTTGTTGACTATTATTCTCTGAAGATATTAATAGTTTATACACTTAGAGTTGGGTTGTAGAGACCTTCTTGTTCATCTGTAGGAACAAAATAATTTGTGGCCAAGGAGGAAATAACGCAGAGCAACTGAGGGACCTGCCCCAGTTTGCTGGCAGATTAGCACATTCTGTACCAGAAGGGGCTTGCCAGGAGACTATGGGTTTGATGATATTAGGATGACTCTCTTTTGAAAACCCAGAAGAGCCAGTAAAGTCCTCCCAACCTAACCTCGTTGGTGTTTGCATTGGCATGGGTCATGTGTGCATTTTAAAAACAAATTAAGCAAACACTGTGGGCCTTAGAAAATGTCTTTTGTTTGTAAGGCTACTGTGTGACCAAGAATAAAAAGTATCTCCAGGAACTCTGCTTTTTGTACCTCAACAGCTTCAAAGCTGTTCAGCTCCATTTTATTTGCTTTGGGGCTTTGAACATTGTTTTAGACTGCTCTGATACTGGGCAATCTTATAGCTGAAACAGAGCTAGTGTTCCCAAGATTGCTAGCATATTTTATATTGATTGTAAGGACTCATTCTCTTCTCTCTCTCTTTTTTTTTTTTTTTTTTTTTTGAGACAGAGTCTCACTCTCTTGCCTGGGGCGAGTGCGGTGGCGTCAGCCTAGCTCACAGCAACCTCAAACTCCTGGGCTCGAGCAATCCTACTGTCTCAGCCTCCCGAATAGCTGGGACTCCAGGCATGTGCCACCATGCCTGGCTAATTTTTTCTATATATATTTTTAGCTGTCTGATTAATTTCTTTCTATTTTTGGTAGAGACGGGGTCTCGCTCTTGCTCAGGCTGGTCTCGAACTCCTGAGCTCAGGACGATCCGCCCGCCTCGGCCTCCCAGAGTGCTAGGATTACAGGCGTGAGCCACCGCGCCCGGCCTCATTCTCTTCTCTGTATTCTGAATTCAGCATTTTAATTTCTGATGAAAGTTCTTGAAGTAAGACTAGTGAAATTATAGGTTCAGACAAATAAAGTTTAATTTTAAAATGTGAGAATTTTTCTCCTGGTATAGATGTTCAGGTTTCAAATTACTTGTTCTCAGCTAAGTCTGCTGTAACTGTATTCTAGCAGGACTGGCACAGATGTAAGATTAAGAGCTGTTGTACCCAGGGGAAAGATGTGGGCTTCCTTAGAGCTCAGTTTAAAGTGAAACCTTTTCCAGATCTGTGGACATTCCCCTTCAAAGGCTTGAGGCTCTTGGTCCTTTTGCTGTGATTTCACTGCCTAAGGGTCAGTTAAAACTGTTTGCTTTACACAGAAGTAGCTTTGATATTATTTAGCCTCCTGGGTGTTCACCCTGCGCTAATCCCTGTCTTCAGAGAATTTACTATCTGATTAGATAGATGTGACTAGCCCACAGGAAAAAATGAAAGCCAGTAAAGATTGAGTGTGTTGAGTTCCAGTTGACTTTTAAGTGCACATAGGAATTTGGGAGAATGAGAAAGCGGTAAGGTTTGGAATAGTCAAAAAAGTGATACCTTGATGGATGATGGATTTGAACTGAATTACAGGGAAGAGGAGCCACATGCAGGAAGGCCCAGAGGCAACCACAGTCAGGGTGTGTTCGTGGAACACTGGCCAGCCTGGCTGTGGTGAGTGAGGTGTGCTTAAAGAGGGTGGGGTAAATTTTGGAGGAAGATCTTTGAAAGCCAAGCAAAGGAGAGTTCACATTTAATGTGAAAGGAAACAGTGCCAACCATGCTTTTGAGCAAGGAAATGACAAGATGAAACATGGCTGAAAGGAACCAAAGAGAAGAGAGACAACTTAGTCTCTTCCCTCAGTCAGCCAGCCATTATAGGGGGTGATACCTGTGAATTAATTATAAGAGAGACAGGGAAGATGATGGCTTACAAGGAAAAGGCAGTAGACAGAAGGTTACAGGAGCCTGAATGGAAATTCTGAGAGGAAGCAACCTCAGCCCAGTTCTTAGCAGAACTCCCACAGTGTAGCACCAGTGGCTACATGGCTAGGAACTTGGATAAGGTTCTCTCCTTTGTGTGTGCCCCCCAGTGAGACCCCTATCAGTTCTTTCTTCCCTTTAGGAATTTCCTCTCTCCCAGGAAGTGTCTGCCAACATCCCACTTCAATTCTAGCACACTTACTGTCACATGAGATTTTGGGGTTAGAATTCCAAATATCGAACAGTTTTTTCTGAAGTCTTTACTGAAAGAAGTCTGCAACACTCAGCTAGGATCATCCATCTCCTTGTAGAACTTTAAATCATCTGTTTTCATTCACAATTACATTTCAGTTTTATTTTTTGTGGTGATTTTCTTGATTTGTAATGCAAGTAGGTGAAAGTTGTGGGAGTTGCCTTTGGCCGTGGGGGACTTTGGAAGGTTGGGAGGATAGATGACAGAGGGAGGATGGAGTATGCGTGGAGGGAGGAGGGATGAAAGTATGGATGATAGAGGAAGGATAGAGGGATGGATGATGATGGTTGGATAGATGGGTGGATGGGGGAGGAATGGATAGATGAGAAATTCCCCAGCAGGACTGTAGAAGTTAGTTAAGAGCAACAAAAAAACTTCATTGCAGAGGTAAGTATAAAAAATGATTTTACTTGCCTGGCACAGCAGCACATATCTGTAGTCCCAGCTAGTCGGGAGGCTGAGGGGAGAGGATCACCTGGCCCAGGAGTTTGAGTCCAGCCTGGGCAACAGAGCGAGACCCCATCTCCTTTAAAAAATTATTTTACAGGGCTTTAAAAATATATTCAGCACACTTATTAATATAACTGAGTTAAGCTTTTAAGCAGTTTTGGCACAACTGGGTGACTGTGAACTAAGTCTGCCCTGTGATCTGCCCTCACACATACAAGTAAGTTTTTCCCCTGTTCTGTGGCTGTTTCTCACGCTCATCCTCAGCCAGTGCCTCAGATACATCTTTGAATTTTGGAAGACTGTCACATGAAAATGGCTTGAACAGCAATGTTAAATCATCTGCAGAAGTCCCTTCTTTTTTTTTTTTTTTTTTTTTTTTTTTTTTTTTTTTTTTTGAGACAGAGTCTCACTCTGTTGCCCGGGCTAGAGTGCCGTGGCGTCAGCCTAGCTCACAGCAACCTCAAACTCCTGGTCTCAAGCGATCCTTCTGCCTCAGCCTCCCGAGTAGCTGGGACTACAGGCATGCACCACCATGCGCAGCTGATTTTTTCTATATTTTTAGTTGTCTAGCTAATTTCTTTCTATTTTCAGTAGAGACAGGGTCTCGTTCTTGCTCAGGCTGGTCTCGAACTCCTGAGCTCAAATGATCTGCCTGCCTCGGCCTCCCAGAGTGCTAGGATTACAGGCGTGAGCCACTACACCCGGCCTTGAAGTCCCTTCTTGCTGCAGTACCCCTGCTGCACCACCAGCAAGCCTCCCTGAGCAGTCGACTGTCAACAAGGAAAGGGCCCTGGTTTGCATATTCCTGAGAGGGTGCTCATTGCCCTGCCTGTTACTCCAATACAGACTTCATTTCATTTCTAGTTAATGAGAGACTAATGGTTTAATCAGGGGCTAGGCAGTCTCTGGCTTTGCCAGCCAGGCCAGGCCTGTGTTTGCAGTGCAGAATCTGGACAGGACTTAGTACTAAACCCTGTATTCTTCTGTGTTTGCATTCAGTGTACATAAGTGATACAAAAGGAGCACTAGGCGGGCGAAGCACTGACCAGGACTGGCCCGGGAAATGAAAAGGAGAAGGAGGGCCCTCGTGGTGTTATCTGATGCTGCCATCAGTATACACCGGGAGAGAGCATGTTATTTCGCAGCTATGCAGCAAACACTCCTGTCTTTTCATTAACCTCTGTGAACCTTTTTATTTATTTAAATCAAATCACAAATAAAAGCAAAATAAAGACAGGTATGTGAAAGTTTCTGTGTTGTGGTGGTTTATCTAAACAAGCTTTCATATAAAGAAAGAGTAACTCAAAAACCTCTCAGTGAGACATCCTGTGTCATTAGGAATTTTAGCCTTTTTTTTCCCCTGGAAGATTAAAAAACAGTTTGCTCAAGTAGGGATTGGACAAGGGGGGAAAAAAAGAGCTGGCTCACCAGTGCAACATGTTTTACATAAAGTTCATTTGTTCATTTTACTGATACTTGAATCTGCTGTGCGCATGGCAGAAATGAGCATCAAGAACAGGTTCTACTGTTGAAAAATTGGTGAATAAGCATTTTAAAAAATCAAAAATTAAGAAAAAAACTAGCTAAAACAGAACTAGTGCCTGTTTTTTAGTACTTTGGCATACAGTTAATATTTTCTGTCAGTGACAAATGTTTAGTAGTCCTTTTTGGAAAGGTTATTTTGACTTCTGTATAATTTTAGAAAATACTCTTAAGATATTACAGGTACACCCTCACATAAGATCAGTGATAACAAAATCACTGGCTAGGAGTGACTCTTGCTATTCCACAGGGGCAACTATAAACTATCATGAAAAACAAATTAGAGAGTCAATTGTTATTTTCAAGTTTGCTTTGAGGACAGGATTATAAATATTAGATCTTAAATTGTCCTTTCAGGAGATTGTGATGGATGGGACTGAGTTTTTTTGTCTATAAATGTTCTCTCTAAGAAATATTTTAGGAAGTCAGCCAAATAATGGCTGCAGTAGTTGCTATTGCATTGTGGAAATGCAGTTCAGGACTTGGCCCAACTATTGTAATCATTCAGCTGGCTCGCGGCAAAGATCTCATCCCCCGCACTGGTGAGCAGGGGGGCATCTCTGTCTTAGCTGGTGACCACAGAGCCTCCATGCTTTAAGAGGGCTCGCCTGCTCTCTAGCCAAGTTTAACTTAGATCCCAGTGCTGACAGCTGTGACAAAGCTAGGGGAAGGCTGAGGTAAGACAAGTAACACCTCAGCCCCTATGGCTCTGAACAGTCTCTCATCCGTTAGCAGACATGGGACTACTCTAAGCAGTGTAGCCTTTGAAAACTCATTTCTCACGCAAGTTGGGTAGGCCTTGGGCAACCGGCCTTTAGACCTGGAGTTCTTTTCTGGGTTTGAATATGCCCTCTATTAGCATGGATAAATCAGTCTTGCTGCTAGTCCTTATGTGATGGGACATGATTCTTCATAGAGGGGGTGGCTTTCTCACTGGGTTTTGTAATCATGATGATGGCCTTGGTTTTCGCTTGAGTCAAAGTTGAATTCAGGGTTCTGTGGTACCATCTGATGCATCTACCCCTTACCTGTTTTTTTAATTTGTAGTGGCACAGTTGTTATAGGAGATAATCTGTCATTGATGCCAGGTTAGTTAAAATACTTGGCATCTACTTTTCCTATGTATAATAGTTAAAGAGTTGCTAAGTTCCAGAAGAAAATGAGTGAACATTATCTGTTTTGCCAAACTCTGCTTTTAGGCTGAGGTTGAGGTTGGCCACCAGAACCTGTTACACCAGATCTTGGAAGTCCAGTGGAACCTGAAATGTGAATGGGCCTCCCATTTTGAATGTGCCTTCATCTCACTGTTAGGGAAGGCCCTTCTCACTTGGCCTCCTGCCACAGGACACCCTGAACAAGCTGTTCTTGGAATCTCTGTCAGGCTTTTCCTCTGTGACTGGTGTTACAATGCCTGTGTTCTGTGATCTCCTTGTGACACCTATAATCCTGCATGTGGGGAGTCTAGATGGTAAAGTGGTTTCAAAATAGAGTTGGCTTCCTCTCCCTTCCTTGAAATGATGGTAGTTAATTTGGGGGGAAGGAAAATACATAAAGCTTTTTCCTCAAGTCACTTTTCTGCACCAGTTAAACATCAACAACTCCAATATGCCATTCTCTGGGTGAAAGGGAATTATGTAGCATTTTTCTTCCCAAAAGGCGTGGAACCTCAGTCAGTACATAAAGGATCAACGATAACCGTAACAAGCTAAATGCCACCCTGAATGGTCCAAGGGCCAGGACACTCAAGTGGAAATACGAAAATGCACATCTTTATTTCTCTCTCTGCCAATTGCATAGAACCTGTTTTATTTTTCTGTTAAATGGGAATCCACAACAGCTCCTTGGCTAAGTCATGTATTCCCTTCCCCAAGTGTTCCAGACAAGTCACGAGTACTTGCTTTATAAGAGTCCACATGAAATTTTTGGAGCTTTGGACTAGAAAGCAAGCAGTTAAATTTAGGGTAAAGGGGAATATATTTCATAGAAAGCAAAAGCTGTTTGTTTTTCATGTTTTCTTTGTGCATTTTTTCCTGTACAGAGACTTTTAGCATGTGTTGGTTCTAAATCTTAAGGGAATCTAAGCTTTCGTTGCTTTCCTTGGGTCATTCCGGATGATTGATTGTTGTTGGGAAGTGCTGGGTCAGAGCAGCCTGTTTCAAGGTGCTTTACTTTCTGCCTCTGATGAATGTGACCCTCCTACCAAGCCCTGCAAAATGGATTCTGAGAGCCCTTTGCTGCCCCAGCCCACACTTGGTTGAGTGGGTAGATACTATAGCCGCTGAGGTGGTTGCAGCCTTAGGTTGCCTGCTGAAGGGGTGGTTAGCTCGGGCTGGCAGGCATGCGGCATTTGGCATTTTAAACACTAGCTGTGCCACTCATCAGTGCTATGCAGTTAATCAGGTTACCTCACCTCTCTGAGCTTAGAGATCATACTTGTCTCAGTGAATCTTCATGAGGATTAAAGAGAACATATTAAGTGCTACTGCAGCACCTAGCATATAGCTGATACTCCGTCAGTGTTGGCCTGCCCATCCTCCAAATTCAGCTCAGGATTTTTTTGTTTAGTGACAGCACCAAGCAGCTAGAGACGTACTTCTGGTCTTTTGGGCCTTTATATGGAAAAACAAAAATCAAAACCAATTTCAGTGCTTTCTACTGAAAACACTGTGGAAATTTTGGTCTCATGTTCCCCATTCTTAGCAGCTTGACCTCTGGCCTAAGCATGACTAAAGAGTGTTTTTCTTAGAATACTGTTTTTCAGACTCCTGAGCCAGGCACTTGTGTCAACTCATAGAACCTTAAGTCTGGAAAGATTTAAGGAGGAACCTAAGGTCCTATGAGAGGAAGAGACCTCACCCGAGGTAACTTGGTGAGTGAGTGAAGGGACCTCACCCCAGGTAACTTCGTGAGTGAGTGCGAAGCTGGTATCAGAACCCAGATCTCCTTCCAGCTCTGCACATCCTGCGTCCTGCTGCAGTGGAAACTAGGAGGGTTGTGCATCTCCAGCTAACCACCTCCAGAGAGCCCAGCCTCTCCTGGGACCTAGGAGGCTATGACCAGATGGATGGTATGACCCAGATGCTTGTGTCCCCAAGCCGAACCAGCTCCCTTAAAACTTGGTTTTGGAAGGGCCAATATTCCTGACTTAGGTCTGACACTCCAGGTAGTAGTCTGAGAAATATCTGCCCTCCTTCATTTATTAATTCAACAAATATTTCTGTGGCATCTACTAAGGTCCAGGTACCATACTGGGGCGATGTTAGCAAACAGTCATACTGAAAAGGGATTCTGATCACTGACAATCCTGCAACCCAGCCCTTTTATTTCTTTTCAAAATGATGTATCATTTTTAAAGCAACAAATTCTGACCCTGCCTACATTCCGTCAAACTAATAGAAAATGTAATCTCAGTCATTCTTGTGCCTCCGTGCCCCAAGTTTTGCCTAGCCTAGATTCAGGATTGTTAACATAGTTGTCAAGCATCGGAAAGTCCCCTCTGGTCATTTGTCATGGGTATGGCTGAGGTATCTGTTCTCTGTGCCCATTTGATCTCTCTGGTCTGGGGACCTTGCTGCCTGGGCCAGTTTGGCTGTAAGATCCTGGTGAGGCTGATCTCTAGTTACCTTTGCCCTTCCATGTCTTGGCAATGGCTGGGTCCTGTCAAGGAGCGCAGACAAGGAGAATGCGGGGAGGGCAGAGGGAGCACGCGTCATCAAGCAGCATGTTCACGTCGCTGCTTTTGGTGTTGGCACATCTTAGTGTCTCATTCTTAAGGGGAAAGCAAGACTATGAAGCCTCTTGCACCCAGCCAAGCAGCATAGGAAGTTGGAATAAACAAACCTTTTCATGTGTCAAGGGAGAGGCAGTGTGGCGGGGAGGAAGAACACTGTAGTCCATCAGACTTGGTTTTAAATCTTGGCTCCACCTCTCACTAACCATGTGACCTTGAACAAGTCTCTTAGTCTCTGCAGTAAAATGGACATCAGTCAAATAGATTTGGTAACACTCACCTAGCTTTAGGGCAGAGATGAGGATTGAAGACAATGTAGGACAAGCTTCTGCCTAGTACCATGTCTGGGACCTAGGTGCCAAGTAGATAGTTGCCGTTTCTAGTACAGTGCTCTTGTTGATACACAAGTAGTTAGCCAGCAGCAGCAGGACCCTACATCTGAAATTAAGACGCATAAAGTGGTATATGAGGATCTTTAGCAGAGTGGTTGAGGTGTTGCAAAGGAAATAGGAAAGCTTTGTGACCTGGGTGGAGGAAGGTTGGCGCCAACTAATCTAACCATTGAAAAATGGGGAATATCTCCCCAGCCTCCCCTCTTTTTGGATGGTGTGGTTCGGTGAGAAACGTTAACAACTTGAGAGGTACTATCTTTAGCCTGCTAATGTTTTGTATGGCAAGGACAACCCCGAGTCCTTGTCTGTGCACTGGGGTTTCCTTCTGGCTCACTGGGAACTGTAGATCCTTGCACTTGGTTTGGTTGTCAAGTTGCACTGCTGTGTCTACCATCACTGACTGTCTGCACTCTCTTCCAGGGGCTCCACGGGCCTTACCCCTTCGGCCAGTCTTAAACGGGTGTCAGCAAGAAGAAAAATTAACAAAACACAGAAGGCCTGACTCTGGGGGGGAGGGGCAAGGGGTTCCTCTGGATTGCAGACCACATCGCACGGATCCCTGGCTCTGACTCCCCATCCTGGAAGAAGAGGAAGAAGCAGAACAGACTAGTTTTGAGTAAACTCAGTATGCATGTGTGAATGCTAAATTGCAGGAATGGTGTCGAGGCTACCGAGAAGAAATCCATGCAGCCACCTTGGGTTTATTAGGCGTCAGTCTAACAAGTCCTTAGGTCACTTGGTAAGGGAAAAAAAGTTTTAAATGGGGGAAAAAAAGCCATTTTTTTAAACAAAAATTATTTTGCCTACAGAGGTTGTAGTTTTGAGCACATGTTAATTTTTTTCCTCTTCCCCTATTTTTTTTTTTTTATTACGGGATAACATACTCTTTATAGAATAGTGCTTGCTCTGGAAATGATTCAGGTTAAAAGCTGGCGTGGCATGTTTGGGGACTCTGCGGATCAGTGCTACCCGAGTACATCTGCTGTGCCACATGACTCCAGAAACCTCTGACCCCATTTGTTTTTAATGGCATCAGCCGATGAGTTATCACCTCTTTTCTCTTTAATCTTCTGTTGATTTACACCTTTGACATTTGTATTCATCCACCCTGTGGCTTGTTAGCACCAGACCTCTCTGAAGACCAAACTTCCCTGTGTGGCCAGCAGAGGAAGCCTTGAGGACAGATCTCGGGTGACGTGGGATTTTCTGAGGCCAAGAGGTGTCCTTCTGCACACCCTCGTAACAATTCAGATTGCTTTTCTTCCATGTTTCTCTTGGCAGAGAGAAATGCCATCATGCTTACTGCTCTCTCGGATTCTTCACACAGTGGCTCCCCTTTCGCTCTGGGAACAGTGCCTCTGTGCAGAGCATGTGTGCATGCCCGTGCACATGCCCGGGTGCTGGCGTAGCTCACCAGCTAGTGTGCAGCGGGTGAGCGTGACAGCGGCACATGCTTCTCTGTTGTCACACAACTCCTTCCCCTGTATTTCCCTTCAATTAATTGTCCTTTGTGGTTTTTTCACAGCCTATTAGTGGAGGCTGAGCTGTTAAGGTGTGAAAATACAGCCCCAAATGAGGACTTTGTCATGGAGAAGGGCCACAGTCACTGACTACTTGATCTTGGAGACCACATTTAGATAGAAATGAGAGGACTGCCCCCTGCCCCCTTCCCCACCAGAATGCTTGGTTATGGCTGAGGAGGTGGACAAGGAGCAGCCCAGTTGGAGCAGAGGCTGATTGGCTGACTGCTCACTCAGGCAGGTGGCCCCACAGGCATCCTGTGGATTCCAAGTAGGCTGAGATGTGGAGATCTCCATGGGAAGCTTGAACCAGGCTAGAACAGCTGTCTGCCAAAGATACAAGAATATGCAAAGTCCCTCTTCTCACCCTCTCCTTCCCTTGAGTCTTAGTTGGTTTGAGAGCCAGGGATATGGATCCAGCATGTGGTTGCAGGGTCGCCTGTGTGTTATTACACCCCCATTCCCCCTAGGGGTGTGAGACAAGCAGGCAGACCAAGTGATGAGTGGCTGCAAGGGGTCATATAGCCTGGGTGTGGGTGAGGGTCCGCCTGCCTGTCTGTTTCTGTCTGGGTGTCTGAGTTCCAAAAATGTGTGTTGTTTGTTCCTCCTCATCCTCTTTGGAGACTATTGTTTTTTAAAGCTTGATTGTAGGAGAAAAGCTTGTATGAAATTCCCCCTTTACCTCCCCACCCCTTAAAAATAAAAGGGGGAATCAACTTTGGTCCACTGGAGAAGCCCTGAGGATGAGTGGAGGAAGCCTGCTGAGAAGGGCGGTGCACCTGGGTCTGGGGCTAGACTAGAGCTTACCCTGGAACACTTACTTTCTATGCACACGTGCGTGTCCCATTCCCTAGCAGAGCAGAGGGGAATCCCTCCTGGGTGCTCACACCACGGGGTTCAGGTTGGCTTTTTGTCTGAGGGCCTTAGTAGGCCCAGATTTCTGCTGCTGTTGGTGCCAATCTCCTGGGACACTGCCACCCTGGAGCCCGTACATACCCAGCTGTTCTTCCCACTTAACAGTCTCAAAGCAGCACATTGCTACTGCCCCTGGCAGAATCGTGGGAGGCTTCACAACCCCTGCTTTCCTGGCTTCCTCATCTCCCCCACACTAGGTGCCCCTTCCCAGTTTCCCAGCAGGGATTCCCTGACCTCAGCAGGGATTTCGTAGGCCACCATTAGCGTGTCTGGCCCTGCCAGATTATCCTGCTCCTTCTCCTGCTTGTAGGCAATCAACACCTGGCAAGTTAAATGTCCTGAGCACCTTGGTTTCCTTCCTAAGAACAAACCATTTCTGTGCACATCCTTAGAAAGGTGAGCTCCTCGCAAGAGGGCCAGAGCAAGTGCAAGCCTTGGGGTAGGGTTAGGGGTGGGGGTCCGTGGCTTCCCCAGGCCCAAGAGGGTATTAGTACCATTCATTCTCCCTCTCCTCACTAGTATGGGTTCAGAGCAATGCCTAAAGCCCCTCTCCGCTCCCCTGCCTAATGGGTGGTATTGGCTACCTCTCAGCCCCAGTAGTCCCTGCTCCTCTTAGAATCTTCACCACGTGGCAGGCTGCCCCTGGGCAAAACCACCAGTGTCTGGCACCAGGAGGTGAGGCAGACACCATCCTTAGGTGGTAAGAGTCTGAGCCCAGTTGGGGAGACAGGGGCTCCGGCTTGGGAAGTACCTGTGTGCATGGAGTGAGGTGTGTGTGTTTGGATGTGTGTGCATGTGTGCATGCCTTTTTTCTTTTTGCTGTGGAGACAGTTGAATTTGGGGCATTTTTCTAGAAGTTGTCAGCCCTTTGTCCCCCAATAAGGCCTAGCTGTAACCTTAAGCCCATCAAAGGCACTTCCAGCCTGGAGAGAACTTCACCAGACAGCTGGTGTGGCCTGAGGGTGGCCATGGTGGGAAGTGGGCATGAGAATGAACACCTCCCCAAATTCAATCTGAGCCCCAGCAGGAGAGGATGGCAGAGTTGCCAGGCTCAGAAGTGCAAGCTGATTGCCCACCCTCCCCTGCCTCACTTCGTCTTTCCTTTGTTTCCTTGGGCGAATGCAGGAGCAGCAGTGGCTGCCCCTTCCACGTGAACAGTGGTGTGTGTAGCAAGCAAGCTGGGTGGGTGTTTGTGGTGGGGCCTCATGGTGCCTAGGAGGAGATGAAGATGAGGTTTTTCCTTACTGTATAAATGAATATTTGTATGATTAAATTAACACACAAACAAAAATATTTTCATATGTGTCAGTGAGTTTTATTGCACCCTCAAGCCTCCTGTGAACCGCATTGGCCCATAATAGCTCTGTGGTATGTGCTTTTTGGTCTCTGGCTCTGTCTCTTTTGCAGATGGGAGAATTGAGACCCTGAGGTTCATTATATGTTTGGAAAATTAGTCCTGGGATTGTAATGGGATCTGGTGCCTAGTGACCAGAAAGGTAAGGAAACTGCCTTCAAATGACCTTTTGGTCCCTAGGGTACTGTGCCTCTGTTGATCACCAGTCTATCTCCAGCATACAAGAAATACCAGACAGATTAGTGTTGATCAGCTAGCAAGCACTGTTTGGGCCCTTGCTGTGTGTCTAGCGCATAGCACAGGTACAAGAATCCCATAGGAAGAAAGCAGAGCATCACGGGCATCTTCCTACTGGGAAAGCAGATAAGCCAGAGTTGGGGACTCCTACCTGATTCCCATCTGGACCACTGGCATCCTAGATTTAGAACAGGAGTGCATCTTATGTGTGTCCCATGGTGGTTGTTAGGTATAGTTCCTGGGTGCTCAGGGTGCTCCTTCTGTTGTTTTTTGTTTTGTTTTGTTTTGTTTTATGGATTAGGTAGGTTTTTGTGAGCTGGACTGGGAGCCTGAGAGGTAGGGACCACACGCCAGGCAGCTGGCAAACAAACTTGGAACCCACCCCACACACTTACATGAGATAGCCCATGACCTTGATGGGGTGGGGAAGGTGCTGCATGGTGGTCAGAGAGCATTGAGCAGGAGTCAGATAACCTGAAAAAAACTTAAATGGCAAATACAAGGTCAAATGGCGGGGTGACTGGCTCAATCCCTTCGTATCTGTAGTGCTCTTCAGAGGTCGGAGCTCAGGTTTGTCCTCAGTCACGTCATCACCCCTCTGTGTTGAAGAGAGTGAGATCACAGAGGAAAGGGAGTTGCCTGAGCCACAGCTCAGTCGGTGAGTCAGGCTTGGATCCATGGCCTCCCAGGTGCTACCATTATTTTCACTTAACTAAAGAGCTAACTTTTCTTCTACAAACCCCTAAATTTGGCCTTCACCCTGCTTCGCAAAGCTGTGTGTTCTAAAGGATGATTGTGAGCAAGGGATCTAGGGTGCAGGAGTTGGGGGAGAGGATCCCCTGACCACTGCCCTGTACGCCCCTCAGTGAAGGAACCCGTGACCAGAGATTGCTTGAAAGAAACAGGTCGCACAAAGAGCTGGTCTCCTGCCCTACGGGCCTGAATGCAACACTCCTCTTTCTCGGAGAGCAGCCTAACACAGAGCCTAAGGTAAAGGAGACTGCCTCAGAGACCCCTGGGGCAAGCACCCGCAGCATGATAGTGCACCTGCTTTCTTCCAAGTGCCCACAGCTGTTTGTTCTTGGCAGGGGAGGGGCTCCCACCCTGTCATCGGTGTCTTCTGGCAGCTCAGACCCGCTCCCAGGCCTTCTTCAACACCCCCACAGCTAAGCAGTTATTTGCTTGGCAGAATCTGTTTGTCTTTGGGGCTGTAACCTGTCAAGAAGTCACCAGGCCCTGAGAGAAAGGAGCAAGTTTGATGGTAGCTCCTGACTCGAGCCATTCCCACGGGGGCTAGGTGACAGGGAGGGGGCTGTCAACTGGGCCTAGGAGATAGGGGGAGGCAGTTGTAGTGGTCCAAGCCCAGCCCTCCTGGCAGAGCAAACAGGCACTCTCAAGCTACCTCCCTGCCCCAGCTCAGGTTGTACCTGGGTGCCTCCCACCCTGATCCTGAGAAGGCCCCTCCCTCGCCTGCTTGCTGTGACCCAGCCATTTCCCAGACACCACCTAGTGTCCAGCCCTGTGTGGCTGCCAGGAGAATAGGCATGGAGGTCACTCATGGTAGCCTCAGATTTCACAGCTGGGAAAGGAGCAGGCAAGATTGCTTAGATGTGGAGGAGAGTGTGTGAGGTTGTGTTTGGAGAGTGGATTCGGACCAGGCCGTATGGCTGATGGGCCTCAGGTGCCTTGTCTGTAAAGTGAAGATGTACTAGTTTAGAAACCGGGACCTGGAAGATGAATATTTGTATATAATTATGGTATAATTATGGTAATATTGGATGCCCATTATTGACCAGCTCATATTAAACTGTTTATTTATATGCATTACCTCATTTAATCCACAACCATCCAGATGAGGCAATAAAGAAAGGTCAGGTAAGCCTGGTGCTTGGTTCATGAACGATCAGCTCCTCTAAATGTCACGAGTCCTGTGGAAGTGGAAGTGTAGCTGCCTGGGGAGCATGAAGAAAGGGACCTTAGTCCAGGGGTGTCCGGGTGGATTCTCTGAGGAAGTGACACTTAAGCTGAGACCCAAAGAATGGGGAGATGGGAAGGGGTTGGAGGAAACGGCCTGCAGGAAGATGGGGCGAGGGTGGTGTACTAGAGACACCGGAAGGAGCTGAGTGCCTCTGTGAGGAATATGCCTTCTGGATGGGCCTATTTCTGTCTGTATCTGGAGGAGGAAAAGGTTACAGGAACAGAGGCTTCCCAGTTATTGCCCAGCCGAGCCCAGGAGAGCTCTGCTGCCCTTGCCCCTTTGCAGTTCATTTATTCATGTGTTGAACGTTTATGTGCCAGGTACTAAGGTGCTAAGGATGTAGCAGTGACCAAAAGAGACAAAAACCCCTGCCCTCGTGGAGCTGCATTCTAGTGGAGTAGACAGTCAATAAACGGTGTCGTATGTCAGGAGGTGACAGGTGCTATGGAGAGAAAGCGCAGAGAAGGAGAGGAGTGGTATTTTATACAGGGTGGTCAGGGAAGCCTGAATTAATATGCAGAGACAAAGAAAGTCTTGCGGATATCTGGGGTAGGAACATTCCAGGCAGAGAGAACAGCAACTGCAAAGGCCCTAAGTAGTAGGAGATGAGGTCAGAGAGGTGAGTGGGTCCGATTATGTGGGGCCTTGAGGTGACCGAAATGGCTTTGGCTTTCGCTCTGGGCGAGATGGGAGCCATTGAAGGGTTGTGAGCAGAGAGGGAGACCTGAATACCTTGAAAGATCCCCCCGGCTGCTGTGTTGATAATAAACTGGGGTGGGGGAGGGCAGACACAGGGAGACTATTAATAGTAAGGTGGTTACTGGGTGGGGTGCGTGGAGGAGGTAAGAAGCGGTTAGATCCTCAGTACATTGGAAAGTTGAGCCTACAGTATTTGCTGATGGTTTGGATGTAGAGTATGAGGGGAGAGAGAAATGACTCCTGAGATTTGGGCCCAAGCAACTAGAATCTACTTCCTGGATTAACTGGTCTGGAGTAACTTGTCTAAGTTACTCTTTGCTAAGACAGGACTACATGAGGAGTGGGCTTGAGGGGAGAAATCAGGAATCCTTTTCGGACCTGTTCAGTGTGAGATGCTCATTAGGCATCCAAGGAAGGTGCTGGGCCAGCAGGTGGCTAAACAAGACTGCAGTTCAGAGGGAAGGGTTGGGAAGTCAGCAATGAGATGGAATTGAAAGCCTCAAGACTGGTTGAGGTCATCAGAGGAGAAAAACTGGACCTTAACAGTTGGACCTTATCAGTCATGCACTCCCTCAAAAGCCTGCTTTCTGCCCCAGCTCCCTCCGTGAGGATCTTCTCTGACCAAGAAGGCCGCTCCTCAGGCTCGGAGCTCTCATGGTTGCAGTTAACCCTTCTCCTGTCCTAGCAGTCCCTATCCTGTCCCCAGACCCCTGTGCCCCATTCCTCTCCCTGCTGATCACAGCAGATAAGGTGAGGGGCTGGGTGCTGTCCAGGCCAGGGGTGGCCCACCCAGGATCCAGGTGGTAAGGGCACAGAGTAGAGCCAGAGCCCCCGCAGGTCAGAGCTTAGTTCCTGTGGTCCTGTCCTCCCAAGGACGGTCTAGGGCCTGAGACCCAAGTCCTAAAATACCTCCTGTGGGGCTGTGGGGGAGAAGTGGGAGGGAAGGGGGGGTTGTGTCTGAGGGGCCTAAGGAGAGAAGCCCTGCAGGGGCCATGCTTGCCTGCACCAAGCCCCCAGCCCTGGTCAACAGTCCCGACCTCCTAGATCCCTGGTGGGCTGGAATGTCACCGCTCAGTGCCTCTGAGCACCACTTGGGGCAGTGGGACAGAGCAAGGGCCGGGAGGGGTTTCAGCTGAGCTGTGAGGAAATCCTTATCTCAGGTATGGCTGCTGTGAGCCATTTGAGGGCGCTGGGAACGTGGCCCGCTCAGCTGTCGTGCTCAAGGCCAGCAGAGGGCGCCACGCTTCTCAGGCCTCACCTGGAAAGGATGGACACTACCTGGCCTGGCCTTCCCTGCAAGTATGTTTTGCAAATTCCCACTCCTCAAGGGCAAGTGTTGCTTCTGCTCTCTGCTTCCAGGTAAGCAAGCTTGGGTTTGCATCCAGGCTCTGCTGCTTATCAGCTATGTGATGGGCCAGTTTATTTAGGCACTCAGAACCTTGGTGTCCTAATATGTGAAATGAGGAGTTTCTCCCCCAGAGGTGACGTAAGAATTAAAACCACCATAAAAATGTTTAGCATCATATACCTGACTCATGGTAAGTATTTGATACGTGGTGACAATTGTTATATTATTATGACCTGCTGGATGTGGCAAGGCCTGGGCCTCTGAGGATAGGGACAGGGACGCTCACTGGGTGTTTGGGAGGCAGAGTCCAAAAAATCCGTGGCCTGCTCAGGGGTCTCTCCCTGGACCACAGCTCTTACTTCTAGCAAACCATTGCCTTGTGAATATTTCTTGGTTTGGAGTGGGAGTTGGGATGCAGGAAAGGACCATTCCAGAAGGTGGTCTAGGAGATCCTAATTTCCTCTAAGGAGAGGAGGCTGTGTCCCACAGCTGCGTGCAGTGGGCTCTCAATACATATTTGTCAAATGAAGAAATGAACAAATGTAGGAGAGACTGGGGGCCCGCCTTGTGTGGACTGGCCTGATTGCTGGACACTGCTCAGACAGCCCAACTCAGACCCCAGACAGTGGCAGGAGCTCCTGGAGAGAGGTAAGGGGTCACCGATGTGCCTGCAGTTGAGAATGACAGCCCAGAAACCTTTGCCAGGGAACTGGTTCGGCCGCTGTGGTTCACCACTTCTGAGGGTAGAGTACAGGGGCCGACAGTCTGCATCTAGCTGCCCGCAAGGACTCATATCGGTATCAGAGCCAGGGATGGAGGCCACAGCCACAGGTGGGCACAGAGGTGGCATTTGCTGGTGTCGGATGGCACCCAGATCCACTGAGCATCTCCAGCTTTTGCTTTCATGCTTTTCTCACCTCTCTCCTCCCACACGTTTCAGATTTCTGATAGTTGAGTGCACTCTAACCAGGGGCCTGGTGGCTCTGTCGCACAATGGATAGCGCCTTGGACTTCTAACCCGGGGCCCATGCCCATGGGGGTGAAGGCTTGGGGTTGGGGTTTCCCACAGAGAGGCAGTGGGTTTAGGATAGTTGTCAGGGTGAGTTGGGAGGGGAGTCTGTGTGTTGGGCCCCTGCTGGGCCCCCTGATGTGTGTCATCCAGGGCTGATAAAGACACACGTTCCTGATGGGGAGACAGGACCTAGGAGATGGTAAAAGTGAGCACCACTGGGGAATCAGGTAGGCTAAGGGTCCTGTGAGTGGGGCCCGCAGTAAGTGTCATGCAGGAAGGTCTGGGAGAGCCAGGCCACTTTCAGCACCTTGGTACGAGACAGCCACCATCTGGAGCATCCTCAAACGTGAGAGGACACTGCCTTCCCCAGAGTCCCATGGTCAGTCCCAGGCCTTCTCTGATACCTGAGCCAGCGGGGAAAGCCAAAGCCCCCAGGGAAGAGAGAGAATCAGTGGTTGGTTGGGAAACAGGAACTGACTCCAGCCAGCTCCCATCCCCTAGCTTAGCAGCCGGGCGGGGGGGGACAAGTGAGGTCCTATCATAGTGGTGGCAGTTGGGCCCAAGGGGAGGCAGCCTTGGCTCTCAGGACTGGTTTGCATGGAGCAAGGGGAATTTGCATCTCTGAGAAGTTGCAGCTATGGGAAGGAGAGCTGGGAACCTTTATCCAGGTCTTCAGTCTCCTGCCTGCTCCTGGGGAAGGGGCCTGGGGAGAACATGCCCTGCTGCCAGCCACCCCCTGCCTTACCTTGTGTGAGGAGCACAGCTGGATCCCAGAGCCACTGGCTCAGGATTCAGGCCCTATTCTGTGCAGAACACGTAGGTTCAGAAAACTGAACTTCTGTATACCTACGCATGCATGCAGCCTTTCACAAGCATGCAATCTAACATACCTGTGACACTCTACTGCTCACACAGGAACACAGGTACACAATACACAGGTGCACACTCGTTAGCTTGGTTCATGCACACACACCACTGCACCCGCAGCACCAGGCCTCGCACCAGCCACGCAGACGCTCACACCCATATGCCGCATTCATGCTTCACAGTCATTTTTTAACTCAATTTTCCTTTAAGTCAGGCATATTTGAACTTCTATTCCATCCTCCATACAACAGCCTCCTGAAGCAAGTACTAATTTTTTGTTGTTGTTGATATATAATTTATATATAGTAAAAACTTACAGGTTCAGCTTGATGACCTCATTCTCACGCACAAACTGTGTAACCATCACCCAGGTCAAGATCTAGAATGTTTCCAGTGCGCCAGCAGCTCCCACTTGTGCCTTCCTGGTCAACAACCTACATAATAGGAACCATTATTCTGACAAGGTAAGTGCCATTGTTATTTCCATTTTGTAGGTGAGAAAACTGAGGCGCAGTCCCACAGTCACCCACTAAGAAGTAGCCAGACTGGAAGCTCTCGACTCCAGACCACCACGTTACATAAGTACCCAGTAACATGCGTGTGTACGCCCTCACATTAACAGGGGGCCATGATCACAAAGGGCTGGAAGGGCCTGTTGTGTTTTTTCCATGAAGGGAGCAGCACAGAAAATGTAAGCTTTGTTGTCAGCCACGTTCTTCTGAGGGCACGTCTCAGTTCACAAAGGATCAGTGAATGTGAGCTCAGGAGCTGCAGCTCCTGCCCTGGGGCGATGGGCACAGGACGCACGAAGGACACACAGAGCACACGGTGTGTGCACGGGCAGGGGACACATTCAGGGACACTTCTGCACTAGAAGCCATCCCAGCATTTTCATCATGCCCTCCATCTGTGGCAACGCTGCTGGCAAAGGTTGACATCCATTTATTTTTCTGTTAACAGGTACTGAGCACGCATCTGCCTTGTGCCAGCAGTGTTCCAGGTGCTGGGATGCAGCAGTGAGTCAAAGAGAAGCATCCCTGGACTATGGAGCTGGCAAACCAGGCCATGACCAGTGACAGGGAGAAACAGGAGGGATGAGAAAGAGGGAGGAGAAAGTGCAACTGTAGATGGGAGGCCAGGGAGGGCCGCCCTGAGGAGGTGGTGTTTGAGGTGCTGTTGGTGAAGCAGCTGAGGGGCGATGCCTGGATATCTAGGAGAATAGTATTCTGGGCAAGGAGAACAGCCAAAGCAAAGCAAAAAGGCAGGTGCCCGCTGTATTCAAATGCCAAGTATGGATTTCGTACGATGCAGGTTTTGGCACCTGCCGTGCTCTTAGTGCTGTGTAACTTTGGAGGAGCCCACTCACCCTCTCTGGGCTCCATCTCTGCACGCCCATGATATGAGGCTTAGATGTGAGCCGCCCTGTCCACCAGAGCCCTCTGTGTGTCCTTGCAGGCCTGCCCTCCACCCCAGGTCTGGCCACAGGGCCCAACAGTTCCACAGCGGTGCCTCTGGCCACCCTCACCTCAGGGCTGGCCTCAGCCTCAATCCAGGGCTTTAACCCCCGTGGATGCAGTGGCCAGGGGTGGCAGCAGGGGAGACCTTGGCATAGTTTATACACGTTTTCAAATACTGGCTGTGTATACGTGGAGGGTGGAGTGACATTACTGGAGATTTATATGTGCCTTATACGTTACATGTTTGCAAATTTGTTGAGGGGAATAGTGGATGAGAGCTGAATCTGGGTCCCTTCACACTCTGCCCTCCCTGAACACTCAATGGCAGGCCTGGCTCGTCTCTGGAGGACCTCTCTCCTGGGTACCCCTGACCTCTTCCCAGGGTTGGCTCCGTATCTAGGCCAATCCCCTTCCCTTCATTTGCTTTGCTTCTTAAAAGCCTTCTTAAGGGAAAGGGTCACCCAAGACCATCTCGGCAAAGGAGAGGACAAAAAAGGAGATATTGGGGATATTGACAGACCCTCTTGAATCACTTAGGAATTGTGTTCAGCTGCAAGTAACATAATCCTGAAAGACAGTGGCTTAGACAAGATAGGGATTTATTTTTCTGAAGGTAGATACAGGGCTGGCTTCCATCCTTAAGGCCTCCTCATGGTCACAAGATAGCTGCTGCAGCTCATCATCATGTCCCAATGCCGGACACAAATGAGGGAAAGATTAAATCAGCCCCCTTTAGGAGGAACTGTCCTAGAATGTGTACCCAACAATTTTCACGTATATCCCATTGGCCAGGACTTGGTTACTTATTCCTTCTCTCTGCAAGAAATGCAAGCATTATTTCATCCAAGAAAATCAGAATTCCATTAATAAGAAAGGAGAAAACAGATATTGGGGATCTACCCTCACCTCCATCCCAGCTAGGTAAGAGGCGGCAGCACATCATCCAAACCTCCCCCAGGGTTCCTCAGGTGAAGGGGGAGGGTAGAGAGCACAGGACAGCAGCCTGCGGTGGCCATCAGTGGGGCTGGGCGGGGCAGGGCCTTGCCCTCTCCGCCACCCCTCCCCACTCAGCAGGGACCGGAAGCAGGTGTGGATCCCCCAGGAAGCTGACTTGAGAGGGGCACTTCCTAGAGCTCAGGACATAGCAGTGAACAAGCCAGGCTGAGTCCCTGCCCCAAGTTGCTGACATTCCAATGGGGGAGGGAGACATCATCACACAGGCTCAAACCTGAAGGGAATCATCCCAGGTTCCTCTGAGGGCCAAGAAGATAAACCAGGGCAGGAGCAGCAGGAACGCATTGGGCACTCGGGAGACAAGCATTGAAGGTGGCCCAAAATCCCAGGTCTGTGGACCCACAAGGGGCAGGTGAGAAGGCCTCGGATCCCAGCTCCAGGTGGAAAGCTCCAGAGCAGGTGTCAGGAGCTGAGGCCCTCAGCCCAGGGACTGGCCAAGCCTGGAGAAGGGAGAGGAAATCACAGGTGGCAGAGGGGAGTCCTGCTCTAGTTTGGAGGAGCTGCTGGGCCCAGAGAGGCAGCAAATGCCAAGGGTTCAGGGCAGTGGTCCCCTTAGTGGTCTTCCCTAGTGGGCTGGGCCCCAGGTGTGAGGTCCGCCAAAGGAGGTAGGGCCTCCTGGCAGCTCTCTGGACTTGGAGGGGAGCCAACCCCACCCCCAAGCCAGCGATGTGGGAAGAGTCGCCCTTTTACCACCAAGGCACAGCTGCTAACCTCTGAGCATCCTTCTTTGTGGGGAAAGCCGTCCCAGGGTGCCAAGGAAGGACACAAGCTGCCGCCCCAAATTGTCTCTTTCTGCAAGTCCTGCTGCCCCCGACCTTGTCTCTCACCGAAGTGTCTCTGAGACCCTTAGGAAGAGAAACTCACCGAGATACAGTTCAAGGTGCGGATGCTGCTTTTATTAAATGATGGCACCTTCCGTGTACATGTGACACGTGTTCTCACACAGCAGCTCCCTGGAGGCTCACGTGGATGAACTGCGGAGAATGTCCACGCTCCCTTGACACATGAGAAGACTGAGGCTCGGGGGGTGGGGGGGACTTGCTCAGACTCCCCCAGGGGAAGGAGGGTAGTGGTTAAGCGGGGTGGGTTTGGATCCTGCAGTCAAGGGTCATTGATGCCAGGCAAGGACTATGGCTTGTGGCAGTAGTGAGTGCTTTGAGGTCATATAAAAATCCCCAGCCGTCTCCCACGCAGCCTGACCTCCATCCCCGCAATTACTGTCCTTTTGTTCTTCTGACAGTGTTCACAAGCACAGTGTCAAATTTTCTCCCATCCATCTGGAAGGTGCAGTATATTATCCCCATTTTACAGTGCGGGAAACTGAGTCCCAAGGAGGTCGAGACTCTTGCCCAAGGTTTCAGGGTATCTGGGCCAGGTCCTCTGTTCCAGGCCTGCCCTTGGTCCCCAGCACCCGTACGGCAGTGCTGAGAGGTGGGTAGGACATGGGCTCCAGTATCACTCGTACCTGGCCTGAGTCCCAGTTCCACTGCTGGCCAGGTGTGACCTTGGGCAGTTTGGTGATCTGCTGGCCTCAGTGTCCTCACCCATGAAATGGGACTAGTTCCTGCTTCACAGGGTCTTTGTCAGACTGTGTGGACTCATGCTCACCTGCGGCCCCCCACCCTCTGGGGGCCAAGCAACAGCTGGGGGGCAGCTTCCCACTGTGCCCAGTGCCCCCTGCCAGCCCTGGCCCTGTGCCAGCTAGGCCCGCCTGTGCCTCATCTTCCAGATGGCACCATAAAGCCATGCCCGAATCTGGGCCGTCCGGGAACAAACAGCCTCTCCCAGGAGGCCACACCCCACTTGAGACCACACCAGCACATTCCTGTTCCCCCCTTGCCTGGGGCCAGGTGTGAGAGCAGCAGCTCAGGCCGGGGCTGGGCGGTAGCCTTTCTGGGGATGGGGAGGAGAAATAGCCAGGGCAAGGCCTGTGTGAGTGCCCGTCAGAGTCCTGAGACCCCGGCCACCCTCTCCCCCTTCCCTTCCTCATCCTCCCTCCTTTTCCTTTATTTCACCCCTCATTCCTGTCTCTCCTCATCTGAAGACAGGCCTGCTGGCCCACTTCCAGTCAGCGGTGTGATCTTGGGCAAGTCCAACTCTCTGCGCTCTACTTTTTCCTCTGAAATGGGGGTGAGAACCCAGCGGCCCCCTCTAGGCTGGCTGGGAGGATGCTTCCGGAGGCCCCAGCTGAAGGGTGGCCTGGGGCCTCTCACTTGCCTCCCCTGCTGTGTGAGTGAGGAGGGCTGCTCCTTCCTGGGGTGGGCAGGGGTGGGAAGCCTGGAGAGTTGAGGTCCCAGGCAGGCAAGCAGAGCCCTCATCCCCTCCTGGCTCCCCCCGCCCAGATACCCCTTGCCTTTCTCCTCTGAGGGCCCTGCAGGATAGAGCTTGGGCCTCAGTTTTCCCATCTGTGCAATGGGAGCAGCAGGGTTGGTGGGGAGGGGAGGTGGAGGAGCAAAGTGCCTGGCCCTGTGGGGCAGGACCAGAATGGAGCAAATGCCTTTACCAGGAGACCTGGGCCTCCACCCTGACCCACCTCCCGCCAGCATCGTGGTCACGGGGACTCAGGCTTTCTGCTCTGAAACTTTGACCTCCCTGCGTGCTCAGCTTTCCTCGGGCAGGGAGTCTGTCCGTTCCTAATTACAGACTGCCTGTCTGCCATTGCTTCCCTTTGTTTTGTGTGTGTTGGGAGGAGCCCGAGTTCTCACTGTGCTTCCTACCTGTGCTGAGAGGCCATGGAACCTCCCCTCTGCCTCAGTGTCCTCATCTATAAAACGAGGTAGTGCCTACAGCATAGGGTCGATGTGAGGTCGATGTCCACCTAGGGAGCAGCGGCCCCCTGAGGGCAGGGCGCCTGCTCACGGAGGCGGCCAGGAAAGCTCGCGGACAGGGCAGTGCAGAGGAAACAACGGTGCAACTCATCGTGACTTCGCGCTGTCGGTCCCCGTGGTGTGAGAGGCTGGACCGTGGAAAGACGGTGCCAGGCAGCCCCCAGGACCCCAGGGAGGCGCGAGCAGCACCAGGCGACGCATGGGCATGAGGCAGAGTGGCAGGGAGCCCCAGTCCCGAAACCTCCCTCTCACCAGCCGTGGTCCCTGCCTGCCTGGGAGAGGCAGGGCCATGGGGATTTTGGCTTCTCATTCTGCCCACTCGCCTACTCCCTGGGGGCCCTTGGCCGACTGCATACTTTTCCTGAGTCTGTTTGCTCATCTGTAAACTGGAAATGAGACCGTCCTCACAAGGGTGTGTGGCGATGACAGGTGACAGCATATGTGAAGAGCCCACCCACTCAGTGTGATGGCGCTGGGGACAGTGACGAGGGTAGCTGCAGTGAGGGCAGGTGAGAGGGCCCGTGGGCCTCTGCTGGGAGGGCCGACCAGGAACTGTGACAGACTGTCGGATACAAACTCTTGGCTTTTAGAAGACCAGGCGGAGACCCAGAGAGGGAAAGGAACTTGTGGAGTCTGCACAGCAAGGCAGAGGCAGAGGTGGGGCCAGAGCTGGTTCTTGATCCCTCCGGCCCAGGCTCTTGGTCTGGCCACCGTGGGGCTTGCCGAGGCAGGGTTTCTAGCTTCAGCTCTCCTCTGGTCCCCAGGCTTCCCACCCACTCTGGCCACGGATGCTCTGCAACACGTGGTCCAGCAGGCCCACGCTGTAATCAGCTCTGCTACTGCCTGGCTACGGGCAAGTCACCCCACCCCCTGCCCTACCTCAGTTTGTTTATCTCTGAAATGGGTCGTTGAGAGGACCTAGCAGCAGGTGATCCGAGGCCTCCCCACCATTCACGGCACTCACCGCATGTTCTGTGCTGTCCCTGTGATAGTGCCATGGTCGGTCCCTCACCTCAACCAAGACGTCAGCACTGTTATCTCCAGGCCTGAGGAAGGCGAGGGAGGTGAAGGGACTCACCTGAGGTCACGTGAGTTGTCCGCCCCGCCCCGTGCATGTACGTGCTTCACAGATGGGACACGCTGAGCCCTGTGCCACACGGAAAGCTCAGCACTTGCTCGCTTCCTTCACCTTCCTCGCTCCTCCCCCAGCCCTGGCCCACCCTTTAAGGCCTGGCTCTCTGCCTCTCAGACCCCCACAGCCGCCCTCCTCTGCCCCTGGTCTCAGCTCCCTCGCAGACCAGAGGCGCGCTCCGGGGCAGGGCCCACAGCTGGGCACACAGCTGGGGCTGATAGAGAAGTGGGAATGACTGAGGGAGGGAGCCGGGGCAAGCGCGGAGGGCAGGTGGGGTGCGGGTGTCCTCGCCTGCCAGGAGTGACACCTGAGATGCTGGGCGGGTCCTGCTTCCTGCAGCTGCTGCCAACTGTGTCCCAGACTGGGCGCAGGGATCCTGGCCTCCCTGACTGAAGTAGGAGCCCTATCCGGAGCGGAAGAATTTAAGGGTCACTGGTGGGGGGGTGGCTTCTGGGGGCCGCTAAAGGCTGCTAGGTCCAGTAAAAGGCACAGGTGGGAAGAGGTCTCCAAAGGCAGAGGAAGGGACTGGACAGAACAACCTTCCTGGGGCCGACTGACCTGTGACCCCTCATCTAGGTTGGCCCATGTACAGGCAAGACAGAGTCATGATCGGAGCTTGGCCTTGGCTGGCTTCACATCCTGGCCGTTTCTTACCAGCTTGTGTCCCTGAGCAAGCTAACTTCTCTGGGCCTCAGTTTCCCCAGCTGTAAATGTGGATTATGATACCTATTCCACAGGGCTATTATGATTATTAATAAGCAGAGAATTAATAAGTAGAACGGCATTAGTCCGCAGTGCCTGCACCATAGAAAGGGTTCAATAAATTCGAATAGTAATATTGTATTTATTGTTATAGAGGCACAGAGACCATTAGAGACCGAGCTGAAGCCACACAGCAGGCAGAAGCCAAGGCAAAACCAAGACTCCAACTTGGTGACTATAGGTAGAGGAGACAAAGTGTGGGTGATGCGCGAGGCCCAGGGCCTGGCTGCCCGATGCACGGTCAGCTCTGCCCCACTCAGCTGTGTTACCTCAGGCAGCTCCCTTGACCTCTGTGTCTCCATCTGTAAAACAGGGATTATAACAACATAATAGTGCACCTGCCTCAAAGGTTGCTGGAAAGATTAAGGAGTTAATATAGGCCGGGCGCGGTGGCTCGCGCCTGCAATCCTAGCACTCGGGGAGGCCAAGGCGGGAGGATTGCTTGAGGTCAGGAGGTCGAGACCAGCCTGAGCAAGAGCGAGACCCCGTCTCTACTAAAAATAGAAAAATTAGCTGGGTGTGGTAGTGCATGCCTGTAGTTCCAGCTACTGGGGAGGCTGGGGCAGGAGGATCGTTTGAGCCAGGAGTTTGAGGTTGCTGTGAGCTAGGCTGACACCACCACACTCTAGCCTGGGCAACAGAGCGAGACTCTGTCTCAAAAAAAAAAAAAAAGAAAAGAAACTGAACCCTGCTCCTTACTTCCTGCCTCAAAAAAGGAGTTAACGTGTAAAGTGCCTAAGAGTGCCTTGTTCCGAGAGAACACTATAAACTAAGCAGTTATAGTGCTGTGTGACCTCGAACAAGTCCCTTCCCTCTCTGTGCCTCCATCGCATCCCTGTAAAATGAATCATGAGGCGAATTCAGCTCCAGGGTCTGTAGTTCTGGGAAGGGGAGTCGCATTGGGGTCACATCCCCGTTTTTACAGTCCCCTCCTGCCTGATGACAGGGTCCCTCCCCAGCCTTTGTTCTCCCTCCCCCCCCTCCTTTCCCCTCCTTAAGGGAGGCAGTTCAAGGACAGAGGCCGCCCTATGGTGAAGGAGCTGGGGTGGGGGATGTCGGTCATAGGGTTGGGACAGTGGGGAGAGGAGAGGCGCTGGGTCGCCTCCCGCCAATCTTCCTAGTTGCCCCCTGGTGCCCTCTGTCCCCAGGGCTGGGCAGCTGGGCCATACCCCTGCTCATCTCCAGCTGGGTGAAGCCCCCAGAGGCAGGCCTGGCTGGCCCCTCCGTCAGGAGGGAGGACACTCAGAACCCTCTCCCCTCCCTGGCCTCGCGGAGCTGGGCAGGTGCTGCCTGAGAATGAAGGCAGCAGAGTCCACAAGGCCAGCCCTGGCCCCGCTGTGTGACTTCAGGCAGACCCTTACTTTCTCTGAGCCTGTCTTGGGGTCTGAGCGGAGGACAAGCTGTGTCTCAGCCCCTCCTGTGGGGCTGGGGGTAGAAGTCCCAACCCAGGGAGGTAAGAGCTCAATGTCCCCTGCCCCCAGAGGCCTGACTCAGGGGGTCTGTATTGCCCACCTCTCCTGCACCCCCCACCCACTTACTGGGGCTTGACTCACTTCAGGGGAGCGGGGCCCCTGACTAGAGCCCCAGGGCGGGGTGAGAGCAGTTAGAAACCCCGCACCAGGAAGCAAATCCTATTCCCAGCCACCCTCCCCTGACCCTCCTTCCCACATGCCTGTGGCCATTGTTGCCCAGGGCAATCAGATCACACGGAACCAGGAGGGAACCTGGCCCCACACCCTCTGCCCTCCCCAGGGCCATGCCCAGACCCCACTCAGCCACAGCCCCCGTTCACCTCCACGTCCCCACGGGTGCCCCAGCCCCAGCCGCGTCCTCCGTCGTCGCTCGTTCCTGTCTTCCACGCACAGCTATTTGCCAGGCTCTGTGCCAGGCCCGGATGCCCTGTCTGGGGGCTCCCAGCCCAGTGGGGGACGCGGAGCAGGAGAAGGACTGTTTAATAATGTGGGATGGGTGCTGTGGCCCCAGGTCCCAAGGGCGGCAGGATCTGGAAAGGCTTCTTAGAGATGATGCCCGCACTGCATTCTGAAGGCGACATACCAGGCATGTAGAAAAGCCTGGAAGCAAGAGCCACTGTCAGCCCTGTGACACAGGGTGTGATTTGTTCATGGTGGTATCCCCGTGTCTAGAACAGCCCGGCATGCAGTAAAGATGCTCAGTAATGTGAGAAAAAGTGAATGTTTGGGAAGCGCTTCTGGCAGTTCCTGGGGCTGAACCAACACACATGGTTGCAAAATGTGTGGGTGACTGGGCAGGGTCACTCAGGGCCTTCTGTGCCCCACACACTCCTCATACTTTCTCGTGGGGCAGTGGGGAGCCATGGGAGGAGTGGCAGTGAAGTGACGCCCCATCATCACCCTCCATTCCCCTTGCCTGACTCTGACTCGTGGTCCATGGTCCAGTGCACGGCCCTGCCCCAGCTGCTCTTTCCCTCCTCAAATAGTACCTGTTGGTCTGTTTAAATAAGCACATATTAAGCACCCTACTGCATGCCAGATGTCTTGCTGTAGCTGGAGGTGAATCCAACAGTCTTGCTCACACATTACCCAAGAGTTAGGTCAGGGACTCTTGATCTGGGGTTTGTGGAGGTGCAATTCCAAGGGGTCTGCGAGCCCCTGCAGGCATTCGAGTATGAGTGTGTGTGTGTGAGTGTGTGTGTGTGTGTGTGTGCTCTGAGGTAAGGGGTCCACAGCTTTCAGCAGGTTCGCAGGAGTGACCGGGACCCCATCCAGGTCAAGCCCACACTTGTGGGGAAGAAAGTTGATTCACCTGCATTGCATCTGGACCTCGGTCCTCCCCCAGCCCTCCCCATTCCTGGCAGCAGGCGAGGGCACTGAGCACTTCCTGGGTGGTGGTGCTGCCCGGCAGGGTGTCCCGCCCACAGCCCAAGGCCTGCGCAGCAGCTTCAGCTGTATCAGCTTAGGAGGCTTCCTGGGAACTCCAGCAGTCACTGTGTCTGGGAATTCACTGTGGGGGCGGGATGGGCCTCAGGTCGGGGACAGGGCAAGGGCAGGGTCAGATCAACACAACCAAAGGGGCACAGAGCTCCCCAGGTGTGGCAGCTGGCAGAGGGGCGCCTTTCAATGCTGAGTCCCACCTTGCCCACCTTCCATCCGTCCCCACACCCAGTTCTCAGAACTGCTCTGTGATTTTCTTTTATTTTCCCTCCCCCCTTCCAGCATCCTCATTCATTCATCCGTTTATTAATCTCTTTCATGTATTCTTGGGCCCTGCCTGGAGGGAGGCTAGGAGAGTGGCTGGGAGCACCGGCTCCTACGTCACTGGGCGAGGCTGGGAGGAACACGGGAGGCCAAGGCAGGCTGCTCCCGAGGCCCCCGCCCCAGGTGCAGGGCTATGGGGGGGGCCCTGCAGGGGAGAGGGGCTGGCAGGGGTGGGGTGGCATCACATGATGACATCCTCATCCAGGGCTCTGTCTGCCTGAAACCCAGAACAGGAAGAGTCAGTGGGAAGAATGTGCCCAGTGCATCTCCAGCGTCAGTTGGTGGAGAAGATGCCCTGAACCCTCAGTTATGCCTCGATTTCCTCATCTGGAAAATGGGGACAGTTTAGAGCAAAACTATAGGATCAACATGAGAAACAAGTGAGTCGATGCAGGTGACATTACTGGTAATCATCTTGACCTTGGGTTGGCCGTGGGCTCACAGTGTTTGTTATATTATTAAAAATTAAGAGAAGGCCACGCACAGACCCTGGTAAGTGTGTGTCATACACCGGGGGTTGCGGTTCATCCAGTGTGTAGCCGAGGTCCTTTAAAGAGCCCCCGAAATGCATGGCCCTAAACTCTGGCCACAGACGAGACGAGAGTGAGACAGAATCGTCCCTCAGGAGAGAACCCACCGTGGCCAGAACCCGGGCTGTGTGCCAGGCACTGCCCCTTGAAGAAGAGATCCTTGATCCTCCGTTACCGAGAAAGGAAACCGAGGCTGAGAGGGCGAATGACTTGCCCAAGGACACGCAGCAAGAACTCGTGCTCCGTCCCACGGCCTGGCTGCCTCGGCTTCTCTGGCTCCACAGAAACATCGTCCCGAGGGCCTCTGGACACTGCCCCAGCTCTCAGCTCCAAAGGCGTCCTGGCTACAAAAGGCAGTCAGTGAAATTGCTGTGAACGTCTGCACCCCCGGCTCATTTCCTCTGCTCCCTACCCCAGAATGACCAGGACTGTCCTGCCCAGGGCCCTGGCAGTGCCCCAGCCTGAGGGCAGCAGAAATGGGGGAAAGAGTCCTGGCTCAGGCCCAGAGTTCCTGGGCTCTACCTCCTGCCTGGCTCTGCTGCCACTGTGCTGTGTGCCCTTGGGCAACTCACTGCCCTCTCAGGGCCTCAGCACAAAAGGGAGCTTGCTGGACTGGATCTCTATTCCTGGCTCTGCCCTCCTGTGTTTGTGATTCTAACTCCACAGTGGGAGAAGGTTAGACTCCTTCAGGTCTTGAGGGAAATGTCACCTGAAAAGGTAGCCACCAAAACCCCCCCAACACACACAATTAAAATTGCTGTTGACATTTCCTATTCTACTTCCCTGCTCTATTTTTGCCCCATCGCAGCAGTTCTCACCTCCGGACACACTATATCCTACTTAGGTGTGCTCATTTATCATCTCTTTCCAGCGCTAGAATGTCAGCTCCACGGGAGAGCAAGACTGCTCTGTCCTGTTCACTGCCGTGCCCCGGTGCCTGGCGTGCAGTCGGCGCTCAATAAACATTTGCTGAAGGTGTGACGTGAGGGAAGGTCGGGCATGTGGCAGGCCTGGGCCGCTGAGGACGCTGGACAGGGGCGTGAGGAGCGGAAGGAGCTGTGTCCGGCTGAGAGAGGATGAGAGCCTGGGGCGCCGCAGCCTTGGGGCCGGGTGCTGGGCCGGAGGGAGGGCCGCCTGGGAGGTGCCCGCGTGGCAGTGACTGCGGCTGCCCCAGGTCCATGCGTGCGAGTGCAGGGGCTGGAGGTCCAGGTCCTCCTTCCCTAGGGGTCTCCCCAACCCCTTCCGCCCCTCTACCCGCCCTACCCCCCATGTGGTCTCCTCTGGGCCCAGGCGGAAGGCAGCGGCTGGACACAAAGGCGTAGCAGCCCTCCCTCGGAAAGGAAAGCGCGCCCCTGATAAGGTGGGTAAATTTCAAAGGGGCTAATGGATGGGGGCCAGGGCTGCTGATAGCAGGGCCAGAGTGCAGCCAGCAGCCTCCCCACCCCCACTTCCCACCCCCTGTAGCCCAACCCCCCAGCTGGCCTGGAGAAAAACAGGTTCGATTGTGCTCTTATCTGGGCCTGCGGTTTTGTAAGGCCCTGCTGGCCCCGCATTAATGGGCGAAAGGCAGCGCTCGGCTCTCAGGTGTGGGCCGTGACTGGGGCTTCTGCACCTCCGCCCTCCACCCCCTACGACGGGCCAGCCTGGGCTGGGGGTGCACCCGGTGCCCCAAGCAGGGATGGGGAGCAGCACTGAGCACTGAATACGGAGGTCGAGGCAGGTCCCCGGAGAAGGCGGGATTTGAGCCAGACATGACGGAGGTGACGGTGTGAGCTGTGCAGTTGTCAGCGGCACTGCAGGCGGCGGGAGGTGCGGGGAGCGGGGCAGTGTGCAGCCGACTGTGCGGGACCCATTTCCCGGGTCCCCTCGCCACGTCTCACCTGCCCGGTGCTCACCGTGGCCGGGTGCCGTGCTTCCGCTCCGGGTAACGCACTCACCTATCTCAACCCACCTTGGAGGCAGCACCCGTATCATTAGCTTCCCTAGTTTAACCTCAGTGAGGAAACTGAGGCATGGCGGGCTGGTAGTTTGCGCAGTGAGGTGAGGAGCCCGGATCTGGAGTAAAACCCGTTCTTAGCCAGCGCCCCACCACCCTGCGCTGCAGGGCTTGCTCGCCTGTACCTCTCCTGCGGCCTTTCTCCTCCGGAACGCAAACCCAGGGAGGCTCACTGCCGTGTCCCAGCGCACCACGCCGGCCCACGGTGGCCGCCGGCGCACATCTGAGGAGCCAGTGGATTCGTGCGGGCAGAGACCAGGCCAGAGTCCAAGCTGGCTCGGGACACCGCCCTGTGCCCCACCATGGGGGCGGAGGTGACGAAGAGGATGCTGTCCTCTCAGACAGGCCTGCGGGGTCCTGGCGAGGAGCCCAACTCTGGCAGGAGCCTTGCCCGGCTGGGTCCACAGGGCAACTGTGGGCACCCCAGGGGCTGTGCTGGGGCGCTGGGGCGGGATGAGTCCCGCTCCGATGGCATCCCAGGTGTGAGCCGGCAGTGGGGTGGATGTGGAGGTAGGTACAGCCAGGCCTTGGGTACAGGGAGCAATGGCCCACTTGCCCAGCGCCCCTCAGGAGCATGGGGTCTCTCTGAGGACTCAGTCTGCGGAGGAGCAGGAGATCTACTGTCAGGGAGACTCAGGGCCTGGAGAAGCAGGTCCTAGGCCCTCCTACCTGTCAGTTTTCCCCACAATGGACAGGGTCAAGTTGTGCATTGTGGCTCGGGGCATATAGTAGGTGTTCATGAAGCCAGTAAGCCCACCGATGGCTCCCCCTGGGAGGGACACTGGGGATCCTCTCTGTCCTCTGAGGCAGAGAGGCACGAAGTGATTGTGGCCAGCAGCCCCTGAACTCTCCTCCCGGGCGGACTGGCTGCTGCACCTGGCCACCTGCCCACACTGCCTGTGCAGGGCCTGGCACAGAGTAAGTGCCAGTCGTGGCAGAGCAATGTGTCTTGGCCAGGTGTGCCCAGGGGTCCCTGGCAGGCTCCAGTTGCTGGAAATGCCTACTTCTCTGGCCCCTGAGGACATAGCCACCACCCCCCTGGGCTATTCCTGGTCCCCCTGTCACCATCCAGCTGCAGCATTGTGTCCTAGAAAGAGGATTCCAACAGACCCAGCCCGAATCTTGCCTCTGCCACTTTTTAGGCTTGACTTTAGGGAAGTTAATGAGCCTCTGTTTCCTCATCTGTGACTGAAATGGGCCATGAACCCCTCAGGTGGTGGACTTATTAGGATTAGATGAGTTAGCGCATGCCACATGTGAGCAGATTGGGGCCTGGATTCAGATCCCAGCCCCACTGTGTGTCCTTAGGCCTGTTCCCTAGCCTCTCTGGTCTCCAGGTCTTCATCTGTACCACAACAGCTGGATGGTCCCTGGGGTCCCACAAGCCAGGCTTTCTGCCCATCCCGCCACCCATGGTCCCATCTGGGTGATCAGCCCCAGGCTCTTCACACCTCAGTGGGGGAGCCCTCCCCACTGCTATCCCAGCTTCTTGTAGCTTGAGCCTGGGACTGGGGGCAGGGCCTGCGTCGTGGGGAACCAACTGGCAGCCTGGCATCTCTGTGGCTGCATGGGTCCCAGCCTTGTCTCTGCCACCAACTCCAGGTAGTAGCTTCTCAGAGGGCAGGACACGGGAGGATGGGAGTGCAGGGAGATGGAGGCAGAAAGAAAGCTAGGAAGACAGGAATCTGACTCACCAGCTGACTGACAGACAGACAGACTGCCCTTTCCACAGTGCGTCCATGTCCATTGTCAACTGACGTTCACTCATCCCAATGCTCTACCCACAAGGTCAGAGGGCAAGTATTACCATCTCCATTTGCAGACGGGGTGAGGGAGCCACCGAGCACCCGAGACTTGCTCGTGATCACACTACTAGCAAATGTCTGTGCTGCGCGGAAACCCCAACCTGGGCTCTTGGCACCTGCCTCCGACGGGCTAGTGGCCAGAGAGGATCTGCGTGGGAGGGAGCTCAGGCCCACCGCTCCAGAAATCGCAGCCTGTGTATCGGGTCTGACGCTGCTGGCTGCTCCAGGGGCCCTGCCCTTAAGGAGTTAGAATCCTGGGAAGAAAAATCTGCTGGGAGAAAAAAAGAGAGCAAAGGCTTGGGACCTGTGAGGTCTGCAAGGCCTGGGGGGGACAAGGGAAGGCTTTCTGGAGGACAGCGCTTTTGAAACGGGCCTCCCAAGGATGGGGATTCTTGCAATCAAAGATGGGAGAAACTCAACTCAAATCCATTTGTACGACCAAAAAAGGGCAGTTACTGGTTCATCCAGGTGTCCTCACACAATGTCAGGAAGGTGTCTGGCCCCCATATTTTCCCCAGGGTTGGCAGCCTCTGATTACACCCTCCAGGCTTGGCAACTTTAGTGGCAAGAGAGAGTGTTATCTCAGTACGTTGGAAAAAAGTTCCAGGACAGAGTCCCTTTGGGCCAGCTTGAGTTGTGTACTGGACCCCGGGTCTGGAAGGGGTGGATATGGGGCTGGGGTGGGGTCTGGGTCGGGGGAGAGCAGGAGGGCACGTCTCACCTGATGAGAGCTGGCCAGAGGAGGACTGGAGGGGAGACCAGGGCAGCTGTGGGCAGGAGGCAGGATGTTTAGTGAACCCAGTGACCTTTTCCAGGGACCTGGGACTTGATCCCAAGGGGACAGAGTCCTATTAGGCCTGGGGAAGTCAGGGAAATTGCAGATTTGAGTTTGTATCTGCTTCCCAGCTGTGACCTCGGGCATGACATTTTAAATGTTCAGGCCTGTTTCTTCACCCGACAAATGGGCATAGCAACGTCTGCCTGCAAGTGTTGTTGAGAAGTAAGATGGCGTGTGTCAGATTGGCCGTGGTGGCTCAGCAGGGCGTCAGGACAGGGCGGCTGGGCGCACAGAGCACTCTCACCAGCATGCGTCTCCCTCCTCTCAGTGGCTCCCACAATTGTCCGGGTGGGGGAGGGGACTGCTCAGCGGGTTTCACACCTGGCCCCAGTCACAAAGCTGGAAGTTGACAAAACCAGGATATGTACTTGGCACGGTGCCACGACACCATGCTGGGTGGATCGGAGTTGAGGGGGTTGTGTTGCCCAGGAGTTCTCTCATGGGTTAAGGATGGGTCCTAGCTTCCCCTGTAGCCCACCAGTGTTGCCTTGGTGGTTACCAAACCCACTTGGGCGCACCACTGATATCCACCCCAAGAAGCCTCTTGAGGCTTGGGCCCATGGGAGCCCCAGCTGAGCAGATGGAGGAGTCCTCTCCTTGCTCCCTCTTGGTAGACCTTTTTCAGCTTCCAGAGGCATCCTTTGTTTCTCTGCTCCAAGCTTGGGTGGGTGGAATCACTGTCCGCATCCAGCACAGCTTAGCCCGGCCCATCCATTCAGGCCTACTCATCCCTGAGACCCCTGTGACGTGCTCCCTTGGACCCCGAGAGAGAGTACCCGGCATTCAAGGGGCACCCTTCCCAAGGTCAGGGTTTTCCATGGTGTGACCTGGCCCTTCCTAATGCCACCCAGCAGTGAGATATCCGCTCTGGCTGCACGATTGTTCTTTCTTCCTGTGTCTGTTCACGTTCTTGTCAATTTCAGGTGGAACCAGGCTTGGCTTTGAATAATATAGACCCCACTTTAACAAAAGTGAAAAGTCTATTTCTCTTGCAAAAGTCCTGAGGCAGGCAGTGTAGAGCTGGCCCGGAGGTTTCATACAATCCTGAGAGACGCAGGCTCCTTCCAGCTCGCTGCCCGCCCATCCTGTCCTCCTGGTCTAAGGTGACAGCCAGAATGCCAGCTACCACCACTGCACTCCAGGCAGCAAGATGGAGGGAAGATAAAAAAGTGGGCAAATGGTACGTGCCGGCTTACTTTTAAGAAAGATCCGTAGATATCTTGGCACATGACACTTCTGCTTGGTCACGTAGTCACATCTACCTGCAAGGGAGGCTGAGATAGTCTGAATTCTAGGTAGCCATGTGCCCAGCTAAACATCAGGGGCTTGGTTACCGAGGACAGGGGGAGCCTGAGCGCTGGGGGTAACTAGCTATCGCTGACACCCATCCACTCGATAAGCATTTATTAGGAACTTGTGTACTTGCCCGCGTTATAGTACTTATGACATGATTAACACCTGGGCACCTCGTGAGTGCTGGACAGTGCCTGGCAGAGAGTGGGTACTTGCTAGGCAGTGGCCAGCACGAATGGGCTTCTGTGACAGGGAGCGGAGGGTGCCTGGCTGCAGGGGGCAGGGTACAGAAAGGCATCCTGGGGGCAGGAGTCCACCTGGAAATGTGGGGGTCTGGGCTCTAGGAGTGGTCAGTTGTAGCCATTTTGGGGCTTTGTGTTACCCCCCAAACCGTCACTCCATCCTACCTCAGCCTTCTCCGGGGAATGACTCTGATAACGCATCCTCAGCAAGGTGCCAGAGACGATGACAGCCAAGCACAGGCTCTCTAGGTGCACAAAGTGTGAACTTTTGTTGGAGAACTTGAGTATCAGTTAAGGCAAGGGGGCTAGTTCTAAAGCCCTGGGTCTTCTTGAAGCCCTGGAATGAGCATATGGGCAGTTACACAGTTGCTTGTGAGACTTGAGAGTAATAATCAGCATCATCCGAAACTCCCACGCCTGGCAGGACGGGGGCAGCAGACGCCTGGTGTCCTTTGGAGATGATCCTGAGGAAGGAAGACCCCGCCTCCGGGGACATCCCTGGACCCACCCTGGCAGAAGTAGGAGGAAGCTGAGAGCTCGGCTGGGCTGCGTGGCCCTCCCTGGACTCGGGGGTGGAGGAGGCTGGGGCGGTGGGTGCCTGGGGCCAGTCCCTCATGCTGCGTGGCCTCCTGCCTTCGCCCTTCAGGGCTGTGGGGAGCAGGTTGGCCCTGCCCTGGGCCTGGGGAAGCGAGCCACCACCGGGTGACACAGAGAACATAGCTCCCACCAGACAGGGTGAGCCCACAAGCCTCGGGACCCCTCCTCAGGGCTCTCTAAGGCTCCCTCTGTCCCTGGTCTGGGGAGTCAGTCGGACAGCGCCGCCGCCAGGAGGTCCGCTCTGCCCTCCCCTGCTGGCGCCCACCCTCAGGCCCCTGCAGGCCTCCGTGGGCACGGGTGGCCCTGATTTCCACTCTGTCGATTGTTCCTGGCCCTCCGCTGATCCCTCTTAGAGCCCGGTCCTAGTCCCATTCCGTATGTCCCCTGCGCCTCGGTCCTAGTCCCATTCTGTATGTCCCCTGCGCCTCGCATGTAATATGGGCTCAGTAGCTGTGGGTCAACTAACAAGTGAGTGAGGGAGGGAGGGAGCGAGTCCCCTGGCTGTCGGGCGAGCATCCCCAGCAGGGAGGGGAGGCCTGCAAGGGTTAACCGGGAGCCCGCCTGTGGTCTGAGGTAAGCAAGGAGTGTATTTGTTCAGGTAAATAAGGAAGGATTACTTATAATGGGAAATCAGGCCGGGCCAAGTCTTCATCTCCCAGCTGCCCGACTTCCTCCCAGCACATTCCTGCACTCCACCCGGCCCACACTGCTCCGCAGGCTCAGTGCCCCCAGCCTGCCACTGCCCCCTGCAAGCCCCTGGGGCTGGGTCTTGCCACGGTGCCAGCCGGTAGCCCCAGCCGGGGTGAGGGCTCCCTACGGGCACGTAGCCCTGAGACCTCAGAGGGCCACCAGCGGCCAGCCCAAGTGCTGCCTCTGCTGGCCCCTGGTCCCACTGGCTCCCCAGATGCCTGGCTGAGACCCGTGGTGGCCCACGCTGCCCACAACTCCTCCTGGCCCCTGAGGTGGGCACTGCAGCGGACAGCTCCTTGGGCACCAGGCGGCTAACGGGTAAGTCTCGTAGGAGGCACAGAGTGCCCTGCCACAGGGCCTTTTCCCTGCCAGCTGCGGGGCGGTGGGTGATGGCAAGCAGGACGTGGAAGTGCATTTTGCAAGCTCAGAGCTCATTTCTCAGGCATCGGTGACCCTGTGATCTGGGTCCCTTCACCGTCAGAATCCCCTGTCCCTCTCCACATGCTGCCCGATCTGCCTGCCCAGACCAACCCCAGCGGCTGAGTGAGCCCCTCTGGCCCAGCAAGCCCGCATCGGTGGGCTCCCTGCCGAGCCCAGCCTGCGCGCCCGAGGGGAGGCAGCTCTGCGGGTGCGGCACCTCAGCCCGAGACCCAGCCGGTTCTGCTTGGCTGGTGAAACGCAAGTAGCCCTTCTGCTGCTGCCAGTCCCAGCTGCTCTGCCAAGGGAAGGGTGCCCCGGGTGCTGGGCCACCAGTGGGCAGGGGCTCGCTGGAAACTCGCGCAGGGACAGGGCCGGGCTTTGAGTTGGAGCAGGCAGCGGGGCCGGGCAGTGGTGGGCACAGGAACCCGGCATTCTGGGGTCGCTGCCAAGCAAACCCCCTGAGCACTTGGACAGCAGGGGAAGCTGAGGGCCTGTGGGCCCCACTCTGGGCGCACAAGGAAAGCAACAGTGGGGATCCCTCGAAGGTGTGCATTTCTAAGATTTGCCAGATTCCTGGTGCAGAGACAAGTGGCTGATGGGGACGACAGGGTGGGAAGCCGAAGGGCCTCGGTGACTGGGGTGCCCCCGAGGATGGCCAAGGTGTGTGCGTGTGCTCATGTGCACATCCGGGTGGGCAGGCCCACTGAGCTAGCCCAGATCCCTCGCCTCACCCTACCAGCTGGAGCTACCCAGCAGCCCACACCCAGGCCACATGCCCCGAGAGATCTGTCTCCTTTATGATGGTCATAGCCTTTCCCCTCCTCCTTGGCCAGGGCTGGGGCTTGGCCTCATTTCCTGCCCCCACCTCGCCTATAAACAGCTTCACAGCAACCCCCAATAAAGCGGCATCTCCCCAGCACCAGCTGCTCGGCTGAGTAACAAAGCAAACAGGCATCCAAGCCGCCCCAGGCCCAAGGTGGCGGGCAGGGATGGGAGGAGACGCCCCACCAGACAGGTGGGCCCAGGCTCGGCTCAGCCAGGCCATGGAGCTGAGCTCACCCCCACCCACCTGCAGGAGGGGCCAGAGCCCAGGACTCCCAACTTGGAGTCTTGCCACCCCAAATTCACAAATAGAGCAGGGAGCATCCTCAGAGCTCCTGGGAAGGCTGAGGTGTGTGGAGGAGGTGGTCTCTTGCTGGGTGAGGACCACCCTCAGCTCTGAGAGCCTAATGGTGATGAACAAGCGTTTCCTCTGCGCCAGGCACCATGGAGGATTCAGAGCTGAAAACGCAGTCCCTACCAGACCTGTTACTGTGTACGATAAGTTAGAAAACACTTTGTTAAAAGGACCCTCTGACTTAGGGCTTCTCTGTCAACCAAGCCTGAGGGAATAGGGCTACACCCACTAGGTGCTCAATCGGTGCTCAAATTATAACCCTGGCAGAAGGTAAAAGAACGAGGAGGACCCACTTTTTACCACTGAAGTCGTTGCACTGTAGTTTGTAGCCCTGAGAGAGTTAGAACATGACTTCGTGCTAAATGACTTGGTGCAGTCTGATGTGACCTGGGGAAGTCCAAGACCCCCTGGGTGGACGGCAAGAAGGGAGGGGTGACAGCCCATATCGTATAACCTTGGGCAGGTCACTTCTCACTGCACTGCACTGAATGAGAAATGAGAAGGTTAAACAAGGTGTTAAAGGAGGCTTCATGGAGGAGAAACCTGCGGAGGGGTCTTGAGGGCTGTGTAGGAGTTGGTTAGAGGCAGGCTGGCAGGCAGGATGTTCCAGCCTATCTCCTAGGCCTTGGTGGTGGGAGGTGGGTGGGCAGGAATCCCTGGCTCTGGCTCCTCTGAGAGGGCAGCGAGGGGTGGGTGAGGCTGGAGAGCAGGTGGGCCCCAGGGCAAGGGCCGCAAGCCTCCCTCACCACCACCCTCAACCTCCCCCAGACTCCACGCTTCAGCCCATCCCCTGCGCCCACCATCACCACCTGCTTCTTCCCTTGCCTCCCTCATTGCTCACCCCATTACCTGTCTCCTCTCTTGTCCCAGCCCCACGCCCTCTCGTGCTCCCAAGTGCATGCTCAGCCCATTGTAATTCACAAGGAATTTCCATTCACCCTCCATCTTGATCTTCATAACCCTCCAACCGCTCTTGGCAGCCCATCCAACAGACAGGACAACTGAGGCTCACAGGCGGCTGAGTCACTTGCCCCAGTGCTAGAGCTAGAGGGCAGAGAGTCAGGGCTCAAACCTGGTCCGGGACCCTCCCCTTATCCCCACCCCCACCCCACTTCATGCCCCACCCTGAGCCCCCAGCCAGGCGAGTGGCCTGTCAGGTGGAACAACTCTTCCCAAAGCAAACTTTACACAAGCCGAGTTGCCCTGGGCTCTTCCTGACATTTCTTGCCAGGCTCCTTCTCTGGCTAGTTTGCATATTCTCAGCCTGGGAGGCCCCCCTGCCAGATTCTCCTCTCCCACCTTTCAGTGGCTGGGGGTGGGTGGGTAGAGGGGAGCCTCCTCCTTCCTCCCCAGCCAGTGTGACTCTGCTGGGGGCCAGATGGGACCAGGGCCTACCCAGGACCATGGGAAGGGGCAGTGAGGTCTCTCTGGGCATCGCCAGAATCGAGGCACTTCTCCCTCTGCCTCTGGCTCTGGGCTAGGGGAGGGGTGGCTGGGTGACCGCCCAGGCTCGGTTCCAGCAATGAGACTGGTGAGGGTGGGCCCAGGTCTCTCTGCTCTAGGGCAGCAAGTTGTCCTGAGGCCTGCTGGGGCCTGGCTCTCCCATCCCCCACGCCTAGCCACCCCCAACCCCACACCAGGACAGAAGAGGGGCATGCGTCTCTGCTGCCCCCACACTGATGGGAATGGGTCCCCCTAACCCCTTTTGTCACCGTAAAGTCGGAGTGCCTTCGCTTTGCCAGACACCCCCTTTCTAAGCCTGGAGGTGTGCCCCTGGCCCTGGGACAGGGGCTTAAGGCACATTTTCTCCCTCAACCTGTCCAGGTTTTGCAGGCTCGCCAGCAGGGTTTGTGAAGCGCCTCTGCCCTCGCTGGTCTGTGTGCGCCGGCGGGGGCTGGACACGTGCAAGAACAGGGACAGAGGGACACTGTACACAGCCCCCTCAGGAGATCGTAAGGCCTTCCCATGTCACTGTCCCGCCTGGTGACTGCAAACCCCAGAGACACAGCCGTCTTGATGAGTCCCCATGTCACTGGTGAGCCTGAGGCCAAGAGGGTCAGCCAAGGTGCCCCAGCCAGGAGCCCACGTGGAATCCATGTGCTCTTATGCCTTCGAGGACCCGGCTGCCAAGCTGGTGCCAGGCCGTGGGGAGTGACACCCGCAGAACCCCACAGCTCCTGTCCTGCAGCAAGTGCGGGGAGGCGTGGAGGAGGGTAGGGAGGGGAGGTGCCACAGAGGCCCCTTCCAGGAGGAGTGAGTGTGGCGGAGGTGAGGGCGAGAGATGCTGCGCAGGAGGGAGCGGGGGCGGCCGTGTGGGGTCCGGCTGTGGCACCAGGGTGGGCGGCCCGGCAGGGCAGTCCCAGGAGGGCAGAGGGCCTGACTAAAGTGAGACGCCTGCACACAGTATGTGCTCAACCAGGGCTGGACGAAGAAGTGAATTGAAATTTCTGGAAAAGCCCGAAAGTGAGGCAGAATTGTACGCTGTCCCCACCCCACCAGCGTCACTCACTTCAAGCCCCGGGCCATCTGGGCTGGGGGTCCCTGCTGCCTGGAGGAATGGGGGCCAGGCCTGACGGGCAATTGGTGAGGCGAGGGACAGCCTGGGGTGGCCCTGCTTGGCCAGAAGGGAGGGCTGAGTCTTTCAGAGCCTCTGGACACCAACTCCAGGGACAGTGGGGGACGCCCAGCCACACCCCTCGCCCTGCAGAAAGTGTCAGCCTTCAGCCGTGCCTCCACCTGCAAGGGGGGCTCGGGTGTGTCCCCCTCCGTCTCTCTGCCGTCCGCCTCCCGAGTCCGAGTCAGGCTGAGGCCAAGTGAGGCCCATGGGTCAGAGAATCCAGACAGTGTGGCTGGAAAACTCTTGGGGGCTGACTCGCCCCCTCGGAGTACAGAGGAGGAGACTGAGGCCCGGAGGGACCAGGGACTCGCTCAGGGTTTCACATTCGGTGGGAACAGGGCAGGACATCTCCAGAAGCTGAGGCCTCAAGTTCTTTCCAGGCCGTATCTCCCCTTTGGAGCCAACACGAATTCGAGGGTATGCTTGGGGCTGAGCTGGGTCCCTGTACCTCCAGAGTGGTGGCACCCACGTCACCAAGGCCCCACCAGTGCGACTCCTGTGGAGCTGTGATTCTCAGGGGCCGGGTCGGCAGGTGGCCTGAGCAGAGGCAAAGGATGGTCGGTAGGGGTGACCATGGGGTCAGAAGGCGCCAGACCCACCAGCACATCTGAAAAGAGGGTGGAGCTGTTTTGAGTTCGAGTCCCTGCCCAGTCATCTCGTGTGGACACGTGCAGGTCACGGTGCCTTTGTCTGTCAGGCGAGAATGACACTGGCTGCCCAGGGCCTGGCTGGGAGGGCCCAGCAAGGCAGTTTATTAGTTTGACCTCCCCTTGCCCCAGAGAGAGTTGGAAGTGGTGTCAGAGAGCGGGGCGTGGATGCCCGAGACGCCCATGCAGCGGGGCGCAGGGGGACTTTGCTGGTACAGATGTGCTGTGGGCTCCTGGCTGCCCATGGGACCCGTGGGAAGAAGAGACCACACCGGGGTTCCTTGGTGCCCCCCGGCCCTTCTGTTTCCTGTGCCCCTCCTCCTGCTACCGGCCCTCGGTCCGGTCCCGCCCTCCCGCCCCTTCTCAATCTCACCGCATCCCCCATCCCGCCCTACACGCCCGGCTCCTGGGCCCACGAGCTGCTCCCCAAGGTGAACCTCCCACAGAGCCAGGCTCCCACAACAGTTAGGCGAGTGGCCTGGACAGGTCTGTGCCCTGAGGAGGCAGGGAAGCTGGGGGTCTAGAAGAAACCCACTTCTCCTACTCTCATGCGGAGTCCAGGACAGGCAAGGCCTCTCAGCCACCCCCAGGGTCTGCCTCCCTCCTCTCTGCCCTTGGAAACCCTGGGGGCAGCCGGTGCGTGGGGACGGCCACAGTGGGATGCTGGAGAGAACACTGGAGCTGCCCACCAGAGGCGGCCATCCTGAGACCACTTCCTGGGCAACAGGGTGGTCTGTCCACTGGGGAGGGCAGAGCTCGGGGCAGTGAGGAGGAGGCCTGGGTCCTCGTCTGGGGTCCAGCTGGTGTGCAGAGCAGTGCGAAGGGCGAGGTTGCTGGTTCCGCGGGAGGATGGGAGCGTCGGGGGAGCAGAGAAGGGTGGGAGGAGTGGAGAGAGAGGGAGAGGCCGGGGCCGGAGGAGGCCAGGCGTTCAGGGAAGCCAGACATGCCGCACAGCCAGGTCAGGGTTGTGGCCTGGGACTCCTGTGGCCTGGGCTCCTCTCCAAGGTGCTGACCAGCTGACGGGGGCAGACCCAGGTGGCCCCTACCCACTCTGCCTGGTTCCTGGCTAGGTCCTCGTCCCGCGATCATAGTTCCCACTCTGGCTCATTAAAGGGGGCCGGGGGTCTGGAGGGAGGGGCTGACGGTGAGTGCGGTGGCCGCTGCGGGCCAGCGGGAGGCGCTCTGCCCCATCGCAGCGCCTCCTCCTGCAGAGGGCTGGCCAGGGGCGAGCAGCAGGGCCGGGCGGCCTGGCTCTGGGAGGGCTGGGTTGGCTCTCAGGACCGGGGTGCAGGCTAGGGCACATTTACCCCACACCCCCGCCCCCAGGATGGAGGACCTGGGAGCCTGGGCCAAGCAGGTTGTGGAAAACAGGCTGCAACCCCCCCCCCCGCCGCCCCCCGCCCCGACAGCCCAGGCCTTAGTAAAGACCTCCCAGGCGACTCCATTCCCTGGAGCTGTGGTTTCGGGAGCTATGGGGATCTTTGGCTGGTGCCAGTTGGTGGCAGGAGATGAGAACCTGGGAGGCAGGGGGCCCAGGGCACATCCCTGGCTGCAAGGGGCGAGGGCAGGCAGGGCAGTGGCAGAGAAAGCGGAGCTGAATCTCTCACTTTGGGTCCCTCCGCCCTCTTTCCTAATCTGCCTTCCTGGAGGAATGGGAGGTGCTGAGAGAAGGGGTGGCTAATCCTCCTGGCCGCCACCCCACCAATTTGGTCCTGTCTCTGGGCCGAGGCCTCCGCCAGCTGTTACCGAACTTTCTTTGTCTGGAGTGGGAGCCAGGGCTTCTGGGGCTGGAGGGAGCCAGGACACGCTGAGCCTTAATCCAGACACGTGGCTTAATCCAGGAGAGATCAACTCGAGGTTTGGGAGCTGCAGGCATCGCTCAGGAGACGGCCGCCCCAGGCCTGCGGCAGAGGCTATGGGGAGGACTGAGCCTGCCGTCCAGGGGACCGGGACCCCAGGCCTATGAAGCAGTGGCCTGAGTGTCAGGGGGCCCTTGGTCTGGCGCTGGCTCTGCTGTGTGACCATGGGCACTGCCCTGCCACACTCAGCCTCGGCTTCCCCAGTGCACGTGTGTCCCCTGGGCAGACAGTCACCCATGGATCTGCCCACGGGATGGATGGCATGGCACAGGGAAGAGGGCTTTGGGCAGAACGGTGGTGAGAAGGAAGGGGCATCCTGGGCAGGGGACAGCAACGCAAGAGAAAATAGCCATGTTGTCCCCACAGCACAGGGCCCAGTGTGAAATGCCATTCTCATCAGAGCCTGGGTATTTGGTCACCATGTCAATCCCTGGTTCTGGTCCAGATCCTGCCACTAACCAGGGCTTCAACCCCTTCCCTACACTGGGCCTCATTGTTCCCACCTATGAGACAATCACACACTATACGGCCCCTTCCAGCTCCCATTATCTGGGCGGGGTGGGAGGTGGGCTCAGAGGTGGGCATGAGCCACTGGGATGGGGCAGGGCAGGCAATGGAGAGCCATGGGGAGTTCTTGAGCACAGAGGTGTCTGATGAAAGGGTGTTGGAGGGAAATGAGCTTGACAGTGGGGTGAACAAGCAGCCAGGATGTGGGCAGGGACTTTGGAGGATCAAGGAGCCCAATCGGGAGGCAGCAGAACGCCCAGGAAGATGGGACTGGCCAGAAGAGGATCCTAAGAGAAAATGTGGTCCAATGAGCAGAGCCCACGCCTGGCAGCTGGGAGGCTGGGCAGCTGCGTGAGTCCCTGGCCTCGTCTGCGTCTACTAAACGGGGCTTGGGGATCCACGACACCCAGGCTGTGGATAGTAAAAGGGGTGATGTGGGTGAATGCCGGGGCATGGGAGGTGCTCCCTGCTCAGTTCCCTTTTCCCTCCCGGTCCAGCCGGGAGCCTGGAGGAGACGCCCGAGTTGCAGGCTGGGCACACTGGCCCCCGATCAAGCCAGGGCCCCCGCCCCGCAGACCTGGGCTGCCTGCGGCCAGGGCCTTCCCCAGCACCCTCACCTGCGGAAAACCAGGCCTTTCCTCTTGCTGCGCGGTTGATCATTCACTTGTTTTTCACTGGGGAAGCCTCGGAGCTAGGACCAAAGCTTGGTGGAGAGCAGGTTCTTGGGCATTTAGGGATACGGTGAGGGCAAGCTGAAATGCGGGTGTAGGGGAAGCAGGACTTCTGTGCTGGTGAAGGAGCCTCGGTCCGGGAGTCAGAGGCCTGCGTTCAGGGCATCGACCTCTCCGCACCTCGGCTTCCCATTGGCAATGAGAATGAGGCCCGAGCTGCCTCTCCCCTGGGGAGGGGACGGATGCGAGGGCTCCACGGTTCCCTCGACAAATGTTCCAAGGATGTCGTTACATCCGACCTGGCAAATGCCGCCACTCGCCCTGCCCTGCCCATTCATCCCCACCGACCCCTCAGCCCTGCCCTGAAACACAGCCGCTGCCTCCCACCCTACCTGTGGCTGAGGCCACGCAAACAGCAGGGCCACAGAGGAAGCAAGCTCCCTTGCTTCTTGGAAAAGCTTGTCTCCCTGGCACGTGGCCCAGGGTGTTGGCAGAGACTGTCCTAACGTGGCAGGCACAGGGGTTCTGGGGATGTGGAGGGGGCGGGAGCCAAGCAGGGGGTGATGAAGGAGGAGTGGGGGACCAAGGGGGGTCCCAGGGGTGGAGCACCCACAGGGTAGGGCGTGGGCACCGGCCAGGGTGGGGACGCAGGGGCAGAGTGAGCTGTTGGCTCTGCCTAGGTAAATAACGTGGGCCCACGGCACACACTAGTGTTTGCACAGAAGGACTTGAAATGATTCCAGACCTGCCCTCTATCCCTCGCAACCACGGCCCCCCCTCAGTCTCTGCCCACCCCACCTCACCCTGACCTTTTCTTCCCTGTCACTTAAAGGAGCCCTTGAAAGGAAGTTGAAATCAAAGGGAACACCCTTCTCTCTTGCTGGCGTTCTCTCCGCCACAGGAAACTGCAGGGCTGCCATGTAAGGTTGGGAAAGTTGGGCACTGCACAAGGGTGGTGGGCGGAGGGGGCCAAAATCCTGCCTGAGCCCATTCACCAAGCTATGCCACCCAGGGAGGAAGGGATGGCATTTTCTGAGTTGTACAAAGATGTCAGATGGCTCGCTGCAGCCCTAGAGAAGCCAGAGGTATCAAACTGGGCTCTTTCCCTTGTCGCACCTGCAGAGGTAAGTGCCAGCTGCATACTAAGGCCGAGCAGGTCGGTCCCACAGGGCGACTGGAGATGGGCCAGGGAGCCCCCTCACTCTCCAGCGTCCCAGCGTGGCACAGTAAGTTCCACCATTAGAGAGGCTACCCGTCCTTTGATTAAAGCCTCCCCCTCCTCCTGGCCAGGTGCCTTTAAAGCAGCAGTTCTGCAATTTGAACGTGCATCCGAATCACCCAAAGCCTGCGGCGACACGCTGCCGCGCCCCTCCCCCAGAGCGTCTGGTGCACAGCTCCGGAGCGAGCCTGGGAATGAGAGTTTCTAACAAGTTCCCAGCGGTGCTGGCACTGCTGGTCTAGGACCACATTTGAGGACTGCTGCTGTCAAATACAAACACCCTTGAGAAAGGACACGATTCGCTTGCCCTTGACAGGTTTATCTGCTCCTTTGCTCCTGTCTCAGCTGTTTCCTGTACTGTTGGCAGCATGTATCTGCTGTAATCTTCCACCTCCGCCTTGACATTCTTGCATCGCAGGCCCCCGAATCACTGAACAGCCCAGAAAGCCCAGTGTCCGGGTGCAGGTACATCTCTCAAGTCCCCTGCCCCTCCCAAACTGTGCCCTCTGCTACGGGGTTGAGAGCCAAGGGCCCGGGTGATCAGTGGGAAGCCAGGTCCCCGACCACACTGACGCTGAGTGGCGCCCTGGAGGGCCTGGGGCGGGCGGGGAGCAGCGGGCTGAGTTGCTGAGGGTCTTGGCTGCTCCCCGGAGACTGCCCCTCCTCACCACCTCTGCTGCCCCAGGAAAGGCTGGTGCATGGGTACGTTCCCCCAGGGCTCAAGGGGAGAGGAGAGGGCCCTGGGAACTGGGAGGGTGGGCAGCACCTTTCACAGGAGGGGGAGGTGGGTGGGAACCAGGAAACAGCCCTGGCAGGAGCAGCATGCCCAGGAGTTGTTACTCAGTGGCCAACGCAAGAGCGTTACGCTTTGGGACTTTATTCACATCCCCAGAAGGCCCTGTAGGAGGGGAGGGGCGGGCCAATGCCCCACCACACACCCCCTTGTTCCATTCTTCTCTCCCCTGCTGGCGAAGGCGATGGCAGCCTTCTCCCTTCCACCTGCGTGTCTGTCTCTGTCAAGGGTAGAAAAAAAGAAAACAAGCTTTGCTACAGTAGGAAAGATTTAGGTTAGGTTAGCAGGAAGGATTTAGACATGAAGGGCTCCTTGTCCAGGCCTCAGTTTGCTCATCTGCCAAATGGGGCTATCATGCCTCCGTTGTGAGGACTGAATGAGGTCAAGAACCTCAGAAGATTGCTTTAAGCACATTACCCGTATCAAGATTTGCTGCTCCCAGCCAATCCTGCTTCCCTGGGGGGCGAGGGAGCTATCTATTTACAATCCCCCCACCTCACTGTCCTTCCCAGCCAGAAGCTTGCCTGCCCAGCCCTGTCCTAGCTGCCCAATGACCCAGAAGCCCCCAACTCTCCCAGGCCCAGCCCACTGCCCACTGGGTGCCTCATCCCCATAACCAGCTTAGTGGCCCCCACGGGGATGGGGAAGCAGTCGGACCTGACTCTCTTTCCTCTTTCATTTCTGTGGATGCAGCCGCCAGCCCGGGCAGCAGTGGCATGGGCAGCGCCAGCCCAGGCCTGAGCAGCGTGCCCCCTGGCCGCCTCCTGCTGCCCCCCGACACGGCATCGAGGACAGGCTTGGAGAAGGCAGCAGCAGGGGCGGCGGGTCCCGAGAGACAGGACTGGAGCCCCAGCCCGCCTGCCACGCCTGAGCAGGGCCTGTCTGCCTTCTACCTCTCTTACTTTGACATGCTGTACCCTGAGGACGGCAGCTGGGCTGCCAAGGGCCCTGGGGCCAGCACTCAGGAGGAGCGGCCTGAGGAGCCTGAGCAGTGCCCGGTCATTGACAGCCAAGCCCCGGGGGGCAGCCTGGACTTGGTGCCAGGTGGGCTGAGCTTGGAGGAACACTCGCTGGAGCAGGTGCAGTCCATGGTGGTGGGCGAAGTGCTCAAGGACATCGAGACAGCCTGCAAACTGCTAAACATCACCGCAGGTGAGCCCCTGTCCCCACACCCGCCTCCATAAGCGGGTCACAGGGCTGACCCCCTGTCGCTGGGGTGGGCTGAGGCACTGCTGGATGGTCTCTGGCCACCTCTAGGCAGCCCCAGGGATGCTGGCACTTCCACACACAGCCCATAACACACAGTAGCTGCGAGCCTGGGCTGGGAAGGTTTTGACCCATCTCTGTGCCCAACCATGCCAGCCTACTCCCCACTTGGTAGGTGCCGGGTGACATGAATGCAAGCTCTATACCACCCTGCCCACCACCTCCCCCGCACTCCTCTCCACTCTCCCCTCACTCACTCTGCTCCAGACACACCGGCCTCTTTGCCATTCCCACAACACTCACCACAGGACCTTTGCACCTGCTGCTCCTTCAGCCTAGAAGGCTCTTCCCCCAAATATCCATTTGTCTCATCTCCCTCAGGTCTTGACTCCAGCGGCACCATCTCGATGAGGCCTTCCCTGAGCCCCGCACTGACATTGCTGCCGCGCCCCTACCTCCTGCCCCCTGGACTGCTTCCCCCACAGCACCTCCTGGCGTCCGCCATGCTGCACACCTGCCTTACTTACCTTGTTCACTGTCTGCCTCCCCCACCAGAGAGTACACCCCACAGGGCAAGGATGTCCATCTGTCTTGTACGTCCATACATCCCCTGTTCTTTGGGAAGCACTTTGAACATAATAGACACTCAAAACACCATGGTTGGATGACTCCAACAAGAAGCACTTCTTGAGATGCCAGGCCCTGTTCTAGGACTTGGGGATTGAGTGGTCAACACAACACAAAAGTCCCCATGTTCATGGAGCTGGCATTACAGGGAGGGGGACAGATCATAAATAAATATATGTGTCACTGTCTGGTGGTGAGGAGGGGACGTGCTGGGGCCGGGCACGTGTGTGTCTGCCAGGCCTGGGGGTGTGGCTCTGGAGCTGACGCTACGGGCTGAGGGGCTGTGGGTCCCCTGTCCCTCCATTGTCTCTCTGGCTTCAGGCAGGCCTGCCCCGTTTCCCTGAAGGCTGCGGGCGGGCATGGGAGCATCCCCCTCTGCGCAGCTTCCACTGGGGGGCTGGGGGGAGGGGTCTTCACGCATCCCTCAGGTCCAGCCCCTACCCTGCATCCCCCGGTGGCGTCCCCACTGGAGGCAGCTCCTGCCAATGACTCAGTCCTCCAGTTCCGCAGTGCCCACGCCAGCCCGCCCCGGGATGTTCTCCACAGGCCTCTTTTCCCACCCTGGCTGGGGAGGGGTGTGCCCTCTGAACAATGGGGACAGAAACAAATTGCTTTGACCTCGGGGAGAAAAATGAGTTTATTAAACGAGGGCAGCTCATCCCGTGGGTCACCTAGCTGGAGCGCTGGCTGAGACCACGCTGTTCACTTAGAGGCCCCACTGTGACCTGCCCACCAGCCTGGCCCCCGCCTCTGTGCCCCGCCAGGCTCACTCCAGACCAGCGCCCCTCCCCTGGCCTCTGCCGCCTGTAGTTGCCCCATAACCACCCTGTGCCCTGCCATTCGCTTGTTCAACACGTGTGCACGGAGCTGCTTTGCTCTGCACCCAGCCCTTTGTTAGGTGTGGAACAAGCAGATGGAGCTCTCTGTGCCTCAGTTTCCTCATCTGTAATATGAGGGGGTGGGGGCACTTGGGGTTGCAAGACAATTTCCTGGTTAGGTTTTTCTCTGGTTCCTAGAGGGGTTTGGGGAGGGCAAGAGGTATCTGGGGGAGAAGCTCAGGTGTTTCTGGCTTAATGTCACTGACCACTCCAGGGCTAGGGCTCCCCTGAAAGGTCCTTTGGAGGGGCTGCAGGGGTCTGGGAGGCCCCAGGGCCTGGGTGGGTTGGGGGTGCAAGTGCACCAGGCTACCCTGCCCTGAGCCAAGTTCGTTTTTAGGGTCCTGGCTCCTTCCTTTCATCCCCCTCTCTTCTTGGGTACCCATCTCCACAAGTCCCCCAAGGCCCTGCCTGGGCCTGGCCTGTCCATGCTCCAAAGAGCGAATGGTCCCAGGACACAAGGTACCATGGGTGCCCCACCACAGCAGGGAAGGCCACATTCGGGGCAGTGCCCTCAAGCAGCCCCTGAGCTGACGGGGTGTTCCTTGCTCAGACCCTGTGGACTGGAGCCCTGGCAACGTGCAGAAGTGGCTCCTGTGGACAGAGCACCAGTACCGGCTGCCCCCCGTGGGCAAGGCCTTCCAGGAGCTGGGGGGCAAGGAGCTGTGTGCCATGTCGGAAGAGCAGTTCCGCCAGCGCTCGCCCCTGGGCGGGGACGTGCTGCACGCCCACCTGGACATCTGGAAATCAGGTAGGATGTGGCATGGGGGAGCAGCCCCTCAGGGCTCCAAGCCAGGGATAGCGAGGGGGATGGCTAGGCCAGGATGCCAGCCGGGGAGCTGCCCTCCCTTGGCCCCGACCCGGACTCTGTTCTGAATCTCAGCCCCCACTGCAGCTGCCTCCGGGATCCTGGTGAGCTCCCCAACCCCGCCCGCTCCCAGCCCTGGTCAAGGCTGCAGAAGGTAGGACGGAGCACAGCCAGGGCACAGGACGTCAGAGCCGAGGGCAGCCACAGATACTGGGAAGTCCTTTCCTTTTAAAATTTTGTTTGTTTTGCTTTGTTTTTCATTAAAGAAGTAATGAGGCATAAATGTGCATGTTAAAAAAAAGACCATGGTGAGGCCGGGCACGGTGGCTCACGCCTGTAATCCTAGCAGTGTGAGAGACCGAGGCAGGAGGATTGCTTGAGCTCAGGAGTTCAAGACCAGCCTGAGCAAGAGCGAGACCCCGTCTCTACTAAAAATAGAAAAATTAGCCGGGCATGGTGGCACATGTCTGTAGTCCCAGCCCCTCGGGAGGCTGAGGCAGGAGGATCGCTTGAGCCCAGGACTGCAAGGTTGCAGTGAGCTATGATGATGCCATTGCACTCTAGCCAGGATGACAGATTGAGACTCTGCCTTAAAGTAAAACAAAACAAAACAAAAACAAACCAGAGTGAAAAATAGTATACCATGAACAGTTTCTCCACCCCCTTCCTGACCCCAGCTTCCAATCCTCCCTAGAGGCAACAGCTGTGACCAGTTTCTTGGGTACCTCTCCAGGGAAAGTCTATGCATATTCAAGCAAATATATGTGTGTGTGGTTTTTACTCCTTTTTAAATCACAAATAGTACCAGCGTATCCCGCTGCTCCGCACTCAGCAATCTTGGCTCTTGCTCCCTCCGCAACCACCTGTATCCGGAGGCCTACCAGGCGCCACCATGTGCCCTGCACATAGCCAGGCACTTTGGCGGATGTGGTGCTCGCCCAGCGAGCTGGTCAAGGGGCCCGAAATGCATAAGGGAACAGGGCCCACTCCTAGGACCCCGTCAGGGCCCAGTGCCCTGCCCCAGCCCAGGCCGCTTGTCAGGGGATGGTCGGTGCCAGACCGAGGGGAGGCCAGTAGTGACTGCCTCCACGCCCCGCTGTCGCTGTCGGTGGGTGAGGGCAGGGGAGAGCTGGAGGGGAGGAGAGCCAGGCACTGAGGGAGGTGCTGTGCAGACTTCACCACTTTGAACTCCGAAAGACCTGTGAGGGGCGTGCCGACCCCATTTTACAGGTGAGGACGGGGAGGCACAGAGAGCCTCTGAGGCCCCTTCCCGCTCTGACATCCTGAATTTTCTTCCAGGAAGCAGCTGCTTGTAAACAGCTTGCCTTCCCAGCTTGGCAGGAGGCAGGGGGCCACAGGGGAACCCCCAGCGGCAGAGGGGCCCCCGCGGCCCCATGGTCCCGCCCAAATGCCCTCCCTCCTGCACCCTCGGGCCTCTCATGAGTCCCCAACCTCCTCTCCTTGCCCCGCAGCGGCCTGGATGAAAGAGCGGACCTCGCCTGGGGCGATTCACTACTGTGGTGAGCCGGGGAAGGGGCGCTGGGGGGCAGGGAGCTGCCATGCAGCAGCGGGGTGGCCGCGGCTCCCCACTCACCCCCCGCCCCTGGCCGCCAGCCTCCACGAGCGAGGAGAGCTGGGCCGACAGCGAGGTGGACTCGTCCTGCTCCGGGCAGCCCATCCACCTGTGGCAGTTCCTCAAGGAGCTGCTGCTCAAGCCCCACAGCTACGGCCGCTTCATTCGCTGGCTCAACAAGGAGAAGGGTGAGCGGGCGCCGTCGGGGAGGGGACACCAGCAGGCCCTAGGCACGGGGGAGGGTGGGGGCAGGAGGAGAGGTGAGGGTGCCCCCCACCTTTGCCCTGAGGGCCAAACATGCCACTCTCGTGGGACTGCCCCGGTCTATGTGCAGTGTGTGTCTACATCTGTCTCCTGCCAGACTCTGTCACGTTGGGGACCCTCAGCGCCACACGGTGCCTGGAACGTAGTAGGGGCTGAAAACTACTGGCTGAGAGTGGGACACAGTCTGCCCTCCAAACACCATGGCTTCGCTGGAAGGACTAATGGTGTCCACCAGAAATACAATGCGAGCCGCACATGTAGTGTTAGAGTTTCTAGTAGCCACATTAAAACATTTTTAAAAGTAGGTGAATTAAATTTTAATTATACATTTATCTAATCCAATATTATAAATTATGATTTCAACATATAATTAATATGAAAAATTATTAATGTTGATAATTATAATTAATTATAAATTATTTTATTAAGTCTTAGAAATCTAGTGTGTAATTTATACTTCTAACACATCTCAATTTAGGCTAAGCCACATTTCAAGTGTTCAAGAGTCACACGTGGCTAGTGGCTACTGTATCGGACAGTGCAGGACTTGGTGGGGTGTGTGTGTGTGCTGGAAAAGGCTAAGAGCCAAGAAACCTGGGTCCTTCCTGCCATAGTAGCTGTGGGTACCTGGACCTTAGTCTTCTTATCTGTAAAATGGGCTAGATTCATTCACCCAGGAGACCTTCATAGAACACCAACTCTGATTCCACACTCACTCAGCCAAGTTTACGGAGAATTCTAGTGTCCCGAAGGTTTGGGGAGGGCTCGGCAACACTCTAGCCTTGAGGGGCCTGCAGCACGTAGGAGAAATAGCAGTGAAATGAGCTGGTGTGTGGAGCATTTCAGGGCTCTGATGGGGTTATGGGGCAGGAAGGAGGGGATTAGCTGTGTCTGGTCCAGAGGACCCCATGGAGGAGGGATAGTTAGATGGGGATGGTGGAGGAGATGTTCCTACACAAGGTGGGGTGGCCCCGGTGTGCATTTGGGACTGAGAATGAGCCAGTCTTTGGGGACAGTCCCATGACGGAGTTCTAGAACAGGGAGATCAGGGAGGGCCCTGTGGTCTGGAAAGCTTCCTGCAAGGGGCCTGGGCAGGAGGTTTAGAGTGAGAATGGAGGGTGTTGACGATGTAATCACTTGTCCAAGGGGCACTTCTTCAGGTTCCACTCTAAGCGTTTTCTGAAACAACTCAGCAACCCATGGTGGTCACGACAACCCCCTCTTACAGACAGAAAGAGGAGCCTCAGACAGGCTCTAAAGGGAGCGAACGGCAGAGCCAGGACCCAAGCCCAGCTGGCCCGGCTCCAAACCCAGTCTCCTTCCATTGCCTCCTATTTATCAATGCCAGAAAGGGCTGCGTGGGCTGAAATGTCTGAGAATGGCAAAGAGGTCGTTTCAGGCTTGGAGCTACAAGGGCACAGGTGGTGGGTGTGAGGGCCGATCTTGCCAAATGAGCCGCGGGCACTGCCGGGAGCTGCACAGGGCTTTGGATTAGGACGTGCAAACCGCACAGTAGGAACCGGGGCTGGCAAGGGCCAGGCCCGCAGGGCCCCACAGAACCCACTAGGTACACAGGCTGCCCCTGCACCAGGACGTTTGTGACTCCAGAGTATCCTCTACCATTTATCGGGGCATGTGGCACATGCTTTGCACACATTGCTTTAGCCCTCACCGCGACCATGGGAGTAGGTCCCCACAGCCTGGCCCTGCCTGAGCAGAGGGCAGTCTTGGCACTGGCTCCCTTGGTTCCCAGGAGACTGACCTGGTGGTCTGGGTCTTTCTCCTTCCTGCCGCCCCACTTGCACCACTGACTCTCTCGGGGCCCTCCTGCTCCCCCAGGCATCTTCAAAATCGAGGACTCCGCGCAGGTGGCCCGGCTCTGGGGCATCCGCAAGAACCGTCCTGCCATGAACTACGACAAGCTGAGCCGCTCCATCCGCCAGTATTACAAGAAGGGCATCATCCGGAAGCCGGACATCTCCCAGCGCCTGGTCTACCAGTTCGTGCACCCCATCTGAGGCTGCCACAGGGCCCCAGGCCCCCCGCTGGCCTGCCCCTGCCTTGGCCGGACCCTGAGCTGGGGCAGAAAGGGGTAGTCAGCGGCATTCCGGAGTCAAGGTCAGGGAGTCAAGGTCAGGGAGGGGGCGGCCACCGCCCTCAGGGGTATAAGTAGGCTCTCTGGGGCCCGGGGATCCCAGGGTGGGGTGCTTCCTCCTCGGGCCTGAATGCTCACATGCCCAGTCTTCTGGAAGGTGGAGGGAGGAAGGGCGGTTTCAGGTGTTCGCCGCTCTCTAGGGAAGGACCTCCCTCTGACAGCCTGTGACCCAGAATTGCCAGAGCAGAGCCTGCAGAATGGTAGTGACTTGGCCAAGGCCACTTGCAGTCTAGGGCTCTCTCTGCTACACCCCCCACCTCCCATTGTGCACCACGCCTAGCACGGTGCTAGGAGACGTCTGCCCCTTTGAGTTGGGGACCCAGGGGTGCCTCCAGGAATGGATAATAAAGATATTAGAGAACTGACTCATCCCCAATGTTTGTGCAGTGAATGGCACAGCCCGCAGGCCATCAATGGTCAAGAGCAGTTGTGGTCACAGGAGCCTGGGATGGTCAAGGGAGGCTTCCTGGAGGAGGCGGCATTCAGCTGAGCCTAAAAGGAAAGAGATAATTGGTAGAAGCATGTGGGAGAGAGGCAGTGAGTTCTCAAAGCCCAGGAGGGGCTAGAACAGCCACCCCATCCTCCCCACCCTGGTTTGGGCTGAGAGGAGGGAGGCAGGGCTGGGACTGAGGAAGGTCTACACATGGGACTGGAGAGGGGAAGGTGTCCTCCGCATACTCGTGCTCTGCTGTGGAGCAGGGCTTTGTGCCTGGGGGTGGCCAGAGCCCTTGTCTCTGCTCAGCCAACTAAAGGAGCTAGACTGCACCGAGGGGCGTGGGAGGGGGTGGGCGCTTCAGTCCCCTGGTGGGACACTGGCTTTGCAGCAAACAGGGTGGAAGAGAGGTTAGCTTGTTTGCGGTTTCTCCCGAAGTCCTCAGAGCGCCACCTGAGAAGCTGTGAGCCCGGTGCGAGGGGTGCGATGGGGAGAGGGTGTGCAGCAGCGTCTGTGCGTGTGCTGGGGACACGGGGCCCGCCGCTCACTCTTCCGGGCAAAGCCGCTCGCTCAGCTTCCTCACACTTCCATCGCACTTGTTCGCCCAAGCGTGTGTCCTGCGGGCCTGCGATGTGGCAGGTACTTCCACTGTTTTGTCACTGACCTTCCCAACAAAACTATGAGGTAGGGGTTACTCCCCCATTTTGCAGATGATGAAACTGAGGTTCAGGGTGGTTAAGTGACTTGCTCACGGTCACACAGCTGATTAACAGCTGAACCAGAAACTGAACCCACACCTGTCTCTCCCCAGGGACAGGCCCTCCGCCCCGCCACACCTCCCGCTTCCTGATTGGTCAGCACCTTCGCGCTCTCTAACCCCCACCCTCTGAGGCCTGGCTTCCAGCCAGCGCCACCCACACCGCGAAGGGTTAAATGCTGTCTGCACTGCTGCCCCTGCCCCCAGCAATCTTATTGTCTTCAGAAGAACGTTTGTCCTGGCAGTGAGCAAACAGCACCTTGGCATCCGTTAGCTGGCATTGGACTGGGAGGAGGAGAGGGCCCTGCCGCAGGCCTGTGCCTCGCTGGGCCCTGCCGTCTCCCACCCCTGGGAGGGGGCAGACTGGGACCCTGGCCAGAGCAGGCTCTGCTCTGCTGAACTGGTTTTGTCTCCAGCCAGCCGGCTGTCCCTGGAGCCACTTGCTTGTGCATCCCCAGCTGGGCCCAGGCTGGAAAGACCTCAGATCTCAGGCAGGGGCTGGGGTGGAGGATGGGCAGGGGTGCAAAGCTGGGCAGCTCCCGCCCGCAGACCCTTGGCAGGCACCCCCCACCCAGTGACACCTCGTGAGCTGGTCACAGCAATCTGCGGACTCCTTTCCCTGTTCCACACACCTCCCTATCAGAACCCCACCTGGCCCAGGTATTCCCCGACCCCTCTCCACGGGAATCCGCTCCCAGGGTTCCCCATAACTAAATGTAACTGCCTGAGCACACAGGACAACACGGCCTTCCATCTGTACTTGAACATTCCTCGTCTGGCTGAAACCAGGGCTGCAGACAGATGAGGGGCAGTAGGGGAGACAGGGTGGCAAATAGCTTCGGTCCCCCGCTTGACCTTTCTCCCCGCCCTGAGCATGCCCTAGGGCTGGAGAAATTTGCCTTGAGTAACGGGTTTGTGTCAGGGCCCTGCCAGGGCCAGAGGGGCCTCAGAGAGACCTCCCACCAGCCTGGGGGAAGCTAAGTCCCCCAAGCTGAGAGTGGGGCGGGGACACCGTGAACAGATGGCAGAGCTGGGACTGAACCTGCCCTGCCCGGAGGAGATGCACTGAGGCCGGGCAGCGGGAGCAGGAGAGCTGGGCCAGGCCTGGCAGAGCAGCCGAGGCCCAGAGCCCTGTCCTGCCCACGCCCCTGAGAACTTCTCCCTCCCGGGGGTCCCACGCCTTCGGACGCAGGGTACAGGAAAGCTGCCGTCACAGCACGTGGAGCCTGGCACTGTGGACAACCAGAAACCAAAGGCCTCAGCAGTCACCTGTGGCCTCGGCAAGCACTGTTCTAAAATCAAAACCTATTTGGGGGCCACATTCACCCTTGAACCATGAGTTTGGGATCCTGAATGCCCCAGCTCTCCTGGTCAGGGCTGTCACCGTGCACCCAAACCTGAGGCCAGCGCCCCAGGAGCCTCCAGTGTAACCCTCCCCAGGACAGACAGGACCAGGACGCCCGCCAGGTGAAGGGACCGGCCCGCAGGTGCAGGACAGCACCTGGTTTTGCTCGGGCACCACCTCCCCACAGACATCCCAACCGCGAACGGTTCTCAGAAGGCTCGGAGACCCCCAGGACTAAGACACACAAGACTCCAGATGACAACGCCCAGCCAGGTTGACACAGTTCTGGGTTTTATCCACAGTCATACAATCACAACTCATATATATATATATTTGTATTTATATACCTTTAAATTACACAATCATGTACAAAACAGGTGCATTGCTGAGACCACAGCACTTTTCGGAGTTTCACAAGTGTCAGAACTAATGGAGTCAGGAAGCCTAGGGTGGTGGGTGGCGGGGTGGCCCTGGCTCCTCGCAGAACCAGGCCACAGAATGGTGGTTAACTGGGGACAAAACACATTATCGCCGAGCCCCACCAGGGCGGGCCCGTGCAGCATCGAGGGTGCGGGCGGGGGCTACAGGAGGAGGCTGTGGGCACGGCGAGGGGTGCGGCCCCACACTCGGTGTTGAGTGCCCTGACAGGTGGGCTGGGCTCCCGGAGCTCAGGGACTTCTAGGTGGGAGACCCCCCAGCTCTGTGGTCCTGAGGAGCCTGGGGACCAAAAGAGAGTGGTCCTAAATGACCATGGAGGTGGTTGCTCAGAAGGGATGGGGGTCTGAGTCCCTGCCCTGGCGTGGGCAGCTAGAGTGCTAAGAGGGACAGGCCTGGGGTCTGGCCAGGGCCACAGTCCCTCCCCAATGCTGGGAAGCCTCCGGCACAGGGAGGGGGAGCCCAGGCCCTAAGGTGCAGATGTGTGGCTTCCTGCCTTTCCAGGGTAAGCGGTGAGGGGCAGCGGTCCCAACCCCAGCTCCTGCCGGGGGGAAGGTAGGAGAGCTTTTGTTCTGGAGTTGGGAGGATGGCAGGCTTCCAAAATCTTGCTTCAGGCCCTGAGGAGCCCAGCCTAGACACATCTCCAGCTGCAGCCAAGGCCCAGAGATCAGGCAGTGATAAGGACAGCGGTGCTGGTGGCAGGGGGTGAGGATTGCCTGTCCCTGGGCTGCCATCACCTCTGGCCCTGAGGGAGGCCTGCCCCAGTTTGGGCCCTGCCAGGGTCTGTCAGGATCCTCCATGCCCACGTGAAGGTCGGAGCCTTGAGGCCGGGGTCTTCCACTCCCTAACAGTGGGCTGCTGGGAGCAGCAGCAGCAGGGAGCGAAGGGCTGAGCTAGCACGCTCTCTGTGCCTAGAGGCCCAGGAGGCCAGGGGTACAGGAGGGAGGCAGTGTCTGCAGTCCAGAGGCCTAGCAATGGCGTACTCTGTAACAAGTCTCACCTGGGGCTGTAGGTCTCAGCTCCTCACCCCCGAGGTCTGCAAGAGACATCTCTCGCAGCTACTCCCCCACCTCTTGGGGTCTTGTCCAGCGCTGGTCTGCTTCCCAAGCCCCCCACCCAATCCTGTGGGAGAGGCTGGTACCTGGCACTCCGCACTACTGCTGTTACCAACCAGATGGGCCTTTTGCCTTGACCCACCCCCAAGAGTCCTTTAACTGTGATCCAGGCTTGGAGAGACAGAGGGGCTGCCGGCAGGGGGAATGTTGTTCTGGGGGCTGGGGGACAAGGAAGAAAGACATGGTGACTATTCTGCTCCAGAGGGCCAGGGCGCCACCTTCCTGCCAAGCTCAGCTGCAGGCTTTCCTCTGATGGTCCCAGGCTGGAAGCTCCCACGGGCCCTGCACTGTCTGTCTCCCAGGCAGGCCAGGGAAAGGGAGAGGGCGGTTAGGCCGCGAGCCTTGCAGGCACAAGGCTTGGTCTCATGGAGGCTCACGTTGAGCCCAGTGAGTCTATGGTTCTGGATGGACAGGGAGGGAAGGGAGGTGGGGGGCAAGATGCCCTCCTCCCCAGGAAACGGGAGGAGGCTGCTACTGTTGCTGGCTATGCTGTGGGTTTTGGGGTCCCCACCCCTGCCAGAGGACTTGTGAGAGAGGAGGGTCTCTGCAAATTACTGAGGGGTATGGCTCTGAGGAAGAGCCCATGCCCAAGGTGCTGACGGCTGGAAAGGAGGGCCCAGACAGGGCCTTGGTCGCTCACATGGGCCTGGAGCTGGGAGGGCTGGCACAGACACCCTCCTGTATCCCAGGAGCACCATCACTTCCTCCAGCTCACCCTTCATGTCTGGGGAGTTTAGGGACCCCTGGGAACCTCTATGGTGGAGGAGTGTGACCAGGATGGGGCTAGGACTAGAAGGGCACTCCCTAGGGCAGAGTGGAAGACTAAAGATTGGGGGGCCTCCTTTCTTGGGGTCTGGAGAGGAGGCCTTGAGAGTAGGGTGGTGGTGGAAGGGGGCACAGGGTAGGGGAAGAAGAGGTTAGGAAACCAGGCCCAGGGAGCAGGGGCAGGCGCCGCAGCCTGGAGGGAGTGGGATGGGGGTAAGGCGGGGTATAGGGTCCAGGAGACATCCCTCAAGGCTCAGGGGACTCTTTGGTGGAACCTGAAGAGCAGATGTTGTGATGATGGGCTATGTCCTAAGACCCTCACCTGCCCTGGGGCCATCATTCCAAGCCCTACCACTCTGGCCTCCGGGTGGCCCTGCAAATGCTCTGTCTCTGTATTTTTTGTTTTGTTCTGTTTTGACTTTTAAAAAAATAAAAGCTTGATCGGAAAATATGTCTGGAACTCTATGGCGAGGGAAAGGAGATGAGAATGGGAAGGGGGAGGCGGTGGGCAAGGAGTGAGGGGGTGCGGAGGGAGCCGGGCAGCTAGATGGCCTCCACGTAGTTGGCGGGGTAGAGGCCCAGCTGCCCGCTGTCCAGCCGCCCGCGGCACCAGCCCTGCTCATCCTCCTCACCCAGCTTGGTGAGCTCGTCTCCTGGAAGGGGGACACGGAGGGGATCAGAGAGGGCCGCCCCTCTCTCAACACACTCCCCGCTAGGTGAGCCCTCCAATGCCTTCCTCCCCATTAGTGCCCAAATGCTCCAACTCCCTTAGGTGCTCTTAGATACTGCCACAGGCCCCACCCTGCCACCCTGGGAGACCAGCCCCAGTCCCACCCCAACATCCGCGTGCGCCCCCAGCGCCGAGGTCCCAGCCCCAAGCCCAGGCCCCGCCCCTACCCTATGCTCAGGTCCTGACCCCGCCCCCAGCACACGGTCGCCTGAGGGCTGGCCCCGCCCCCGCCAGGCCCCGCAAATCCCTGGCGGGCCCTGTCCTCAGCCCCGCCCCGCACACCTAACCCCGGCCGAGCCTCTCCCCGGCGCCCTCGCGTGGCCGCGCCGCCGCCTCACCGGCCTTGAAGCTGAGCTCGTCCTGCTCCTGGCCGTCGTAGTCGTAGAGCGCCCGCACGCGCACTCCTTTGGCGTCGTCCTCGAAGGGGTTGGCACCCCCATTGGCCTCATTGCCCCCGAAGGGGTTCCCGCTCTCGTCGTCGGACCACTCTGTGGCGTAGGGCTGGCCTCTGTCGTAGCTGCTCACACTGAGACGCAGAGGGAGGGCCCAGCTTGAAATCCCTCCCCGCCCTCCGCACCTTGTCCCCAGGGCTAACCCTCCTCCTAACCTGGGCTCTGACCCTAAACTCTACCAAGGCTGGAACAGGGATTGGCAGCGCAGGAGGGGATCTTGAGACAGTGACCCTCATGACAGCTCTTTAAACAGACGCGAGGCAGGGCCATTCGCATTATTATTCAGCTCTTGAAGGAGAGGGCACAGAAGGGGACCCCAGAGACCATCTGAGCCTTGATCTGAGAGGGAAAGTACCACCTAATGGTTAAGAGCGAGGATCCCAGAGTCAGACCTCCCGGGCATCATTCTCACGCGGAGGTTTACTGACTATGTGATCTTGGGCAAGTCACTTAACCTCTCTGGGTTTCGGTTTCTCCATCTGTAAAATGGGAATATTCACACACCTGCCTAGAGTAATGGGAGGCTTAAATACATGGAAAATGCTTAAAACAGGGCCATACACAGTGGGTGCTCTAGAAGGATCAGCTACCACTGTCTTTCAGAGGAGACATGGTTGCTGCGATCTGACCATTTCTTGTCTCCGGAGGCAAAACTCAGCTCCCCCAGTGTGTGGATTCCTTTTGGCCCCAGGAAGCTCCACGGAAGCACTCACCTGCCACGGTCCCCAGCCTGGGATGTGGACTCCACCACCCCAGTGGCATTGGTTAGAGTCACTCCCTCTGCCTTCTTGGGCTGTTTCTCCTTCTTGGCAGTGGTGTGAGGGAGGTCTGGGTTCCACTCCTGGTGGGGGCAGGGGAGCAGTCAGGCTTGGGGGCTGTACCCTGAGGACCTTTCCAGCCTTTCAGGCTCCCCTTCTCCAGCCCCACAAATCCTCACCTCAAACTGAGGCCAGTTCATGGGCATGCCAGGGCCACTGGTGCTGCGGAACCATCTGAGGTCCTCCTGGGCGTCAGCCCCCCGGATGGCCTGCTCCAGCTCACGGTACACATGGATGTAGCTGTGCACAGGGAGATGGGGGGAGGTGGAGGACACAGATGCACCACGGCCCCTCTTCATCCTCAGTGAGGGACCAGAGCCTAGTCAAGGGACCAGAATGCTGGCCAGGCCCTCTAGGCAGGAGTCAGGTGGGCTTTGCAGGGAGCGGCTGCAGGCATGCCCAGTGAGCTCCCTTCTCCTTCCCCACCTTAGCCGCTCACCCATCCATCCCAGCACGTTTCTGGAGTCCCTAGTATGTGTCAGCTTGTGTCAGGTGGCCCCTGTGTTAGAAGCCTCTTCCCCCTTGGCCTCTGCAGCTCTGCCCTCCCCTTCCTGGCACAGTGAGGCAGGGCCTGGGATGCCCTGCACCCATTACACCTTCTGCGGGCTGTGCCTGTGCCCTCCATGCCCGGGTACCTGTTATTCTCAGCTAGGTTGAGGTGACGTTTGATGTCCAGCAGCACCTCCTTGAGGAAGACCAGCCGCTTTTCCTCAAACTGCTGGCACTGTTCAAACACCTGCTCCATGCCCTCCATGTACTGGGGTGTGGTCTTGCCCACATCTTCCAGCACCTTCTCGTACTTCTCCTGTGTCTGTGGGCACCAGGGTGCAGGGTGGGTGGGACCTAGCCAGGCCTGTGGCTCCCAGCCGCCACCCACTCCAGGGGCTCTCAGGCCCTCCCCTGTCCCCACCACCCCTGGCCCGGCCGTACCTTCTGCACATCCTGCCTGCACTTGTCCACTTTGTCCTGCAGCTTCTTTTGCTGCTCAGGTGTGACTGACTGCTCCGACTTGCTGTTCATCTCCCGTGTCATGGCCAGCTTCTCCTCTTTGCAGGCCAGATGGTAGGCCTTCTTGGCTGCCTCCAGCTGTGGGGAGGGGCAACAGGGGGCAGGGCTCCCGCTAGTGAGCAGGAACAAACCTGGTCACGTCAACTCCTCCCCCCAACCCCCCACTCCCCGGGAGCTGTGAGTACATGTTCTTAAGAGGCAGGAGGGGTGCAAGCCCTGGCTCCAGGTATTTGGGAGCAGGGCCCCTCCATCTGTGAGGTGTCCCTGCGTGGCACTGCCTGGTCCCCTGCGGATACGCTCCCATCAGGCCGTGCAGTGCCGCCCCGTCTGTGGATCCAGAGGGCAATGTGCCCTCCTGCCCCTGCCGGTACCTTTCCTGGGGACAATGCCTCTTTTTGCCTGTGGGTCTCTTTACCCACTGGGCACTGTCTGCCCATGTGTGACTATTTCTTCCTGGAAGGCAGTGCTGCTCCCCTGTGGGCACAGTCCTGGAGGGCAGTGCCCTGCCCCCGCTATCCGTGGACACCCTCCCTGTGATCAGCACCCGCTGATCGGACTGGCTCTCTGAGCTCGGCCGCCCACCCCGCCCTGTGCATGGCCGCGCCCACTGATCACCTCCTTCATCTTCTTGGCCCAGGGCTTCTGGGCCTTGCGGAAGCCATCTTCTGCCTCCTTGGTTTCCTTGAAGCCACCCATGATCTGCTTGTGATAGGCGTCCTTCTGCCAGTTCTTGACCTTCTCCAGGTCCTCGTTCAGCAGGCTGTTCTTCACTTCCTGGTGCAGTTCGCTTACCTTGTCCGCCTCGGACATTATGGCACCCCAGGCCCGCTCCAGGCTGCCGTACTGTGGGCCTGACAGAACGGCAGTGGTCTTGGGGACCCTCATCAGCCCCTGCCCAGAGGCTTCCCTCCCGCCCCCCTTCCCTGAGACTTGCCTCTTCCTTCCCATGGCAACGGAAACGCCCTCCTCTGCTCTCCCGATGTGTATTTCTATCCCTTTTCTAGCTGCCAACTCCAGGAAGCCTTCTCTGTCCGCAGCACCCTCTCGCACTGTGCCCTGCGGCCCTCCCTGGGCTCTGCCTGTAGCTCCTGCCCCCACACCTCCTCCCTGCCTCCCCCATCAGCGTGTGAGCCCCACAGGAGCAGCCTGGACCCCGTGAGCTCTCACAAGCCCAGCACAGAGCCAGGCACACAGTAGGCGCCCCAGGAATGTTAGCTGAAAGCAAAACTGAAGAACCAGCTGGCGACAGGTGCCAGGAGGCCACTGTGGACCAGCCATTCCACATTCACTTATCGTCTGTGTACTGGCACCAACTTCACGCCAGGCAGTGTGCTGGGGGTACAGGCCCGGCCCCTGCCCTCCTGGGGTTTAGAGTTTAGTGTAAGAAAACACTCACAGATATACGTAAACCCCACCTTGAAACTGTTCTAGATGAAAGGAATCTGGAGGCACGACGACTAGACGCAGTATGTGCCTCTGGATTGGATCTTGGACTGCACAGATTGCTATAGTAAAATCTGCATACGGGCTGTATTAAATGTCCCAATTTTGATGGCTGAATTACAGTTACATAACCAAATGTTCTCGTTTGCAGGCGATACATGAAGAATTTAGAGATGAAGAGGGCTGATGGCTCCAATTTCCTCTTAACCGGTTCAGAAAAAAGCATGCGGACCAGCGGGGAGGCAGTGAGAAAACAAACAGGGCGCTGGCGACTCTGGGGGAAGGGTGTGTGGAAGCTCTCTACCACTGGTGCAACCTCCTCAAAGCTGAAATTATTTCAAAATAAGAAAAAATTCTTTGTTTTGCTTTTTGTTTTTTTAATCTAACCTAAAGTTGTACAAAATAGAGCTGAACAGGGAGGTCTGGAAAAGGCCTTGGGGCAAGTAGATGCAGGGCGCATGCATGCGCTTGGGGCTTCCAGGACCCAGACTGTGGGGGACCCTGCTTAGGACCTGGGGGTGTGCACAGGGTGGGCCTGGGGGTGCACCTTTTTCGATGAGCTGGCGCCAGCGCTTGGCCCAGTCGGTGAGCTGCTGTGCATACGCCTTCTCGATCTTGGCGCGCTCCTGCACGCAGTTCATCAGATCGTTGCACAGACGGTGGCCGTCATCGATGCGTTTCACCGTCCGCTTGTAGTTCCCCACCTGGCGGCCAAGCAGCGAGGGAGCGCGACTCCCGCGGGCTCCCGGGCTCCCTGCCCCGTGCCCCGCCCCGGCCCCCACCGTGCATGGGGGCTCCCTACCCTCCAACTCTGGGAGGCCCCAGCACCCCGCGTTGGACACCATCTGCATGCACCCTCATCCCACTTTAAACACCACTACCTCACTGCCACAAAATGCAGAAGGATGTTTATAAGTTGGACTTGGGCTAGAATGAATTATTCATTTTGTTCTTGTGAGCTAACTCCATTATATTTACATAGTCATGTAAGCGTTGAGTTGAGCTGCAGCTTTTTGACATATTATGTTTTGTAGACATCTCATTAAACACTTATTAATTTAGGTTTGGCAGTTTTCGTTTTGGGTTTTGGGAGCCAACAGCAGTTTTTTCCCCCAAGTCTCAAATATTTCCAGAGGTTCCCAAAATGCTGGCTTCTAGTCTTGCCTCCACCCCCATGTCACGGTGGGGCTCCAGGAGCTCATTCCACCTGTGTCCAGTGCTCTACCCCTGCCCACCTCACAGGGTCGGGGCGGGAGCAGCTCTGAAAGGCCGTGTAAAGTGCTGTGCCTGCCTATGTGACATGCTGGAGTCTGAGCCAGGGCCCCCCAGAGCACGGCTACAGCTGCCTGTTGGACACTGAGGACCTTGGAGAGGCCCAGGGGCTGGGGGGCGAGGTCTGAAGTCGTGGGGGCTGGGAGTGTGGTGGGAGCCTGGGCTGGGGGAGCATCAGGCCTCACCTCCCAGAAGCTGTCGGTGGTCTCCTCCGGAGCCAGTGAGGCCTCGTCGTAGGAGCCGGACATGGCGCAGCGTGTGGGGACGGACAGGTGGCGCAGCAGTTAGCAGGCCCGGCTGCTCATGCGCTGGGAGGGCAGGAGAGAGATCCCTGGAGACACAGGAAGTGCCCCCACATCCCATCCCAGGCCTGGGTCCCCAACCTGATGTGGCAATGAGGGCTCCATGGGACCAGGCTTGCATTGGGATGGGGGCTTCCTGTCCAGAACCTAGCTCACCAGACCTAGGGTTACCCCAAGATTCACCCTGTAGCACCCTTGCACCCACCTCCCCATGGTCCCCCCACCCCAATCCATCCTCCAGCTCGCCCGCAGGCATCTCTCAGGAGCCAGTCCCAACCTCCAGAGCCCGCAGCGCCGTAACTGTCTACGTGCTCCTGGACTCGCGGAGTTAAAAGTTAGGGCCACACGATTGTGTGTGTGACTTATAGAAATCTGGGCTTGGCTTATAGACACAAACAGCTCCGGGAAGCCAGACTTCTAGGCTCGTCTTTGTGCATGTCCTCCCCAGGGCCTGGCAACCTGTAGAGCCCACTGGGGTTTGATGAACCCTTCTGGCTTCCCGAGTCTGGCCCCTCAGATGGGGTTACTAGGGCCTGTGTGCTCCCCCCACTCCCACCTGCTTTCCCCTCAGCACTACCCGCCCTGACCCAGCCGGATCCGTGCACCAGGCCCAAAACCCTCCCCAGGTTCCCCAACCCCTGGCCCCAAACGATGCAGAATCCCTGGTCTCGGCCCCCAGAACTTCCAGCCCCTACCTGGAGCCGGGACCCAAGTTCCCCAGGAAGCTGGCAGCAGGCCCCTCCCCCTCCAGCCCAGCCTGGCACCTCCTCAGTTATCTGAGCTCAGGGCCCCAGTAAATGCCCTTCTGGCTGTCCTCGCTCGGAGCCTCAAAAGCCCCCATTAGCTGCTGACAAGTCTCCTGAGAGCCTCAGACGTCTGGCTTCCTGGGCCACAGGTCAGACCACCACGATCTGTGTGAGTGTCTGGGGCGGCTGTGTCCGCCCTGGATCTGTCGGCAGGCATCACACTTGTCCCATCTAGGCCATGTGCTGCCCCAGGGCCAGGGGTGAGGCACTCGCCTCCTCCCCTCCCCCAGCCAGGCCTCGCTGCCACCGCAGGCAGGATTGGCAGAGCAGTCAGGAGACAGGACTCAAAGGGCCAGGGGCCTGGCCTGAGCCCACTATGAGCTGCCAGCCTCTGCCTGGCTCCTGGCCCTGGGGGACGCCTCCCTGCCTCTGTACTGCAGCCCCCAGGGCTGTGAACCCTGGCTGGTGAGGACACGCAGAGAGGGCCGGCCTCTGCAGGATTCAGCCCAACCTGACCTGTGCCCTCACCAGCAGCTGCCTCTCAGGCTCAGAGCAGGGGTGCCAGCACATGAGGGTCCCTGGTCAAGGATGTCCCACCCCCTTCTGGCCTCAGTCTCCCGACGTGTCCAGGCCTGGTGCTCTTTTCCCAGTAATGACCTAGCACCTCCCTGCACTTCTCAGGTACCTGAACACGTTTCGTTCCCTCCCTTTTAGCAACACCTTGGACAAACGTGCCCATAAACTCATGCCCAGTGGGGGTGGGTGAGAGGGAAGGTGGCTACATTTCAAGGGACAAAGAAATGAGTCTTTGAATTCTTCTCAGTTTGGCACTTTTCGCTTATAAAGCAGTGCCTGCTTCACAAAGAACATTTTAACGTCAGACAGAGAAACAAAAAGCAGGGGTGTTCAATGAAGCCCCTTCAGCCAGGCCAGGCAAGTGTCCCTGGGATCACAGCCCCTTCTAGAACCCTGGAGTTCGCACAGAAAGAACTCTGCTCTGTGGGACCCCCCACAATGTGTGGGTGTCCGGGGACTGGTGGGGGGCATTCCATCAAAGGAACGAGGGTGGAACCCCAGCCACGCATCCCTCGGCCACGCAGACGGGAAGTGACCTGGTCCGCTGCAAGCGTATGAGGTAACGGATGTGAGAATGGGGTGCGCACCTTCACCCGGCAACAGCGCTCCTGGGAACGCACCTTCCAGCCAGCTGCGCGAACTGAGTGACACCGACGGCGGTCATCACGCATCCGAGCAAAAGGCTGCGAACGACCCAAACCCGTCCAAGGGGGACTAGTTCAGTGAACTGGGGTGCAGGTCTGCAGCGGACACCCTGGTCCCGAATGGAAACGTCCCCAGACCACGTCGCCAAGGCAAACTTAGCAAGGTGAAGAGCAGCGTGGCTGGGGAAGAATACAAGCAGGGAATGTTTCTGGAAGACCACGAAAAGAGCCGGTAATGGCGATTGCCTTGGGGAACTGGATGGCTCGGGGGCAGGGTGCGAGGGACATTTTCACTGTGGGTCCTTTTGTGCCCTTTTCATTTGCCTTGTGTGCTCAAGAGTTGCATACTTTTTAACCCTCCTGCCTGTGTCGGGGAGAGAGCTAAGAGCTGGCACGGAGGGAGGAGACTGTGCAGCTGAGACCTGGAACGTCAGCGCAGAATGCCTGAGGGCCCCTCTCCATCCTGTCCAGACAAGGAGGCCAGGCCAAGGGCAGGTGAGACTTGCTAGGGGACAGACACCCTTGGTGTCGGTAGGTAATGGGTCTCCCTGGCTCCTAGCTGAGGTAGCATGTGTAGCAGAAATAGCTCCAACCTTGGGGTCCCTGTTCCAACACCCATCTGCTGTGTGACTGTGGGCAATTCACATGGCCTCTCTGGCCCTTCCTGTGAAATGCAGGTGGTACGCCCTGTCTTAAAAGATTAGATGAGATGGAGAGTGTCCAGCCCACAGCAGACTCCAGGCACTCCCACTCCAGCCGAGGGCCAGACCCACACGGGGGTGGGCTCGGGAAGGTCGGGCAGGGTCAAGGAGAGGCCAGAAGGCCGCGTGTGAGCCCCCAGTACCGCATGGCCAGACACACCATCCTGCTCTGCCCTTGCCTCCCCCAAACTGGCCTCACAGCCCCGCCCTGGGGGCAGGCAGGAGGCCCAACTCTGGACAAATGCCACGTCCTTCCTGAAGGGCAGTCAGTGCCTGCCGTCACTGAACGGGCTGCATCCCTCGGTCAGAAAGGGATGTGGCCAGCGCCTGGCACTCCCCATGGGCAAGCACCGTAGGCTCTTAGCCTTGCTCAGCCCTGCAAAGGGGCATGAGGCCCGTCTGATTTCTCTCGCCAGAGGTTGTGAGGCTACCTTGGCCCTGAAAGCCCTTGACTGTTAATAATGACAGCTGGCATTTATTGCGCACATACTGCTCACATGTCTCATCCAATCCTCACCACAACCCTACAAGGCAGGTCCTGCTGTCACCTCCACCTTGTAGCTGAAAACCCAGAGGCTTGGGGACGTGGCTGGGACAGAGCTTGTCCAGGTACCTCGGGGAGTGAGCGAGGGCAGTAGGACAGGAGCCCAGCATCACAAGGTACCCACTGCTCCTGTATTTAAGTTTCTAACAGTGATGATAATGGCCAGAGGGACCAAGGGCGACCTCTGCCCTCCATGCTGCGCAAAGCAGCCATGAGAGGTAGGAACTATTATTGTCACCCTGTTTGCAAATGAGGAAACTGAGTTACGGAGCCACAAAGTAACCTGCCAAAGGTAGCCCAGTGTGATGGTTAACTTTAGGTGTCGGCTTGAGTGGATTAAGCGACCCCAGATAGCTGGGAAAGCATTATTTCTGGGTGTGTCTGTGCGGGCGTTTCTGGACGGGGCTGGCATTTGAATCACAGACTGAGTACGGGAGATCTGCCCTCGTCCATGTGGGCAGGCGCCATCCAATCGGCTGGGGCCCAGATAAAAGGAAAAGGCAGAGGAAAGGTGAGTTCCTGTGCGCGCACACACTCGCGCGCTCTCTCCCCACAAACACACTCTTCTGGAGCTGGAACACCCCTTTTGGACATGAGCACTCCAGGCGCTGGCGCTGGGACTGGCCCCAGTGGGCCCTGGTTCTCAGGCCTTCGTGCTTGGACTAAGCCACATCCCCTGGGTCTCCATGGCCTGCCGTGGGACTCCCAGCCTCCATAACCACGCGAGCCAATTTCCCTAACAAATCTCCTCCCATGCGTCCATCCGTCCTCAGATCATCCTCCTGGGCCCGTCTCTCTCGGCTAGGGGAATGCGCAGCTGGGACTTGAACCCAGAGTACCACCCAGGCGCGGACTCCTCGCCACTGCACTTGTACATAAAGTGGTGCTGACGCTGATGATGGCTATCACTAGCTGCATTTGCTCAGTGCCCGCCATGTGCCACTGTTCTGGCTGCTTTATGTGCTTCATCTTCATTCACAGATGGGGAAGCCGAAGCCTGGAGCGATTACACGGTGCACCCAGGGCTCCGAGATGGTCAGTGGTGGAGCTGGGATTCAGTGCTCTCTCCACCTGCGGCCACTGCACCGGTCCCCTCCGAGCCTCACTCCCCAGGACGCCCCAGAGGCCAGGAGGAAGCGCGAGGTGGGGAAGGAGGGATGGGCGGGAGGGCGCCGAGCTTCCCTGAGCCCTTGCTTGTGCCGGGCCCCCCGCCCAGCGCCTCGTCCATCCTCACACAGTCCTCAGAGGGGGCCTGGCTGCTGCTGCTTCTCATCCAGAGGAGACCGAGACTCAGAGAGGTAAGCCAAGGTCGCACAGCTAAGGGGTGGTGGCGTGAGGACCTGCCCGGGAATGAGCGCGGCGCAGAGTGGGATCACAGACTCTGGAACCAGACACCTGGCTCACATCCCGGTGCTGTTATGTGTGGACTGTGGGACCTCGAGTGGGTCATTTCCTCTTCCTGGGCCTCAGCTTCCTCCTCTGCACAATGGGCTGTTGCAAGGATTAAATGGAGCACTAGACCTCAGGGGCTGGACTGTGCCTGGCACCCAGTGTGCTCCCCATAGGTGGCCCTCATTATTCATTTGCCGCCACTGCTGCTGGGAGCAGGGCGGTGCCCCGTCTCAGGGCGGGCCCTCTTTTTGTGGAGCCAGGGAAGGGGCCTCATTTTCCTTCCCCTGAGGACGGAGTAGCTCGCGGTGTGCAGAATGGGGGGCCATGGGGCTCCACCGCCTACCACCATGAGGCCCCAGCCGGATCCTGTAACAGGGGTCTTGGTTTCCCACCTTGCCTGATGCGGTTAGGCAGAAAGGAGCCCCAGGGTGAAAGGTGTCCCTCCTCAGGCTCCAGGCCTCCTCTCTCAGCGGCCACTAAGAGACCCTGGAGGGCTGGGGCCTTGGCCATGTTCCCTCCACCCCTGGCTGCTAAAGGGCCAGAGGAGCGAAGAGTGTGAGCAGAGAGGGCAGGTCCTGACCCCAGGCAGATCCTGAGTTCTACCTCCCTGCCCCTGGGAGTCTGGCCCCTTCCCCGCCCTCATTTACGGGCAGCTTCTTTTCCACCCCAGCACCCCCTTCTCCCTGTCCTCACTGTTCTATTCTCCACAGCCCTTGTCACCGGCGGACGTGCTCTGAACGTCACGGCATCCGTCACACTTAGTGTCTTCCTCTCCCACTGGAATGTCAAACTCGGTCCAATCAGAGATTTTTATCTGTCTGGTTCTCTGCTATTTCCCCAGCATCCAGAGCCTGGCACACAGTGAGTGCGCGACACGCTTTTATGGAATGCATGAATGAATGCCAAGGGCCTTCTGCAACATGCACTCAATAAATAGCAGGAACAGTGAATTCTGAAGCCCAGAGCCAAATACAGTTACTTGCCCACAGTAGGTGCTCAATAAATGTCAGTGATGATGGTGGTACAACCAAGAGCCAGAGTCCCACAGGAGGGGGTTCCCGAATCCCATCTGTCTTCTGTTCCCGGCCCCCTGCTGCTCCTGGCCTGCCCTTGTCCCTCTCGGCAGCAGCCAGGCCCAGTTCCTGGGTCTCTTCCCTTGAGCTCTGCCCCAGCGTGGCGCCCTCCCTCCTCAGGGACCCTAGGCACACGGACACGACAGCTCTCCTTACCCACTCTCCACTCCCCTTTGTATCAACTGCAACACCCATTTTTGAGCACCTACTGTGTGCCAGCCTCTCCATACACATTCTCTCTAATCCTCAACCCACTGGGACGGGCAGTGACTTCCCTGCCTTCTCTGAGAAGTTAAATAACCTGTCCAAGGTCACACAGCTGGGAAGAGAGAGTGGGTTTCACACCCAGGGGTGAGTCCTTCCCCTGTCCCTCCTCCCAGCCCTCCTGGCCTAAGGCCTTCTCCCCAGGGACAGGTTCAGCTCAAACCTGGGTGGGCTGGGGGAAGCCAGAGCTGCCGCCCCCTCCCCCGGGTCCCACGAACATTCCCAGCAGCTCCCCTGCCCCTCGCCTCACCCAGAGAGGGACACGAGGTCTCACCGCACCTGACTTGGGGCCACACGAGGACTCTGACCAGTTGTGCTGGGGCTTCCAATGCAGCAGGGAGGATTCGGGTTAGCTGTGAGGTGCTGCCCTTCCGCTGCCCCCCTGAGGGTGTACCCCACGTCCAGGCCTTCCCCCCTGCCAGGGGCACATGCCGCCCTCCCATCACTCACCTCTCCTTGCAAACACCCTGCTTCCCTTCAAGGGCCAACTCAGTTCCTCTCCCTCCCAGAAGCCTTCCCGGAACACCGCAGACCCCGCCTGCCCCTCCTTCCTCACCCAGCACCGGTTCTTAGTCACATTCTGCCTTGACCCATGTCTTGCTGGCTCAGGGGTGGCAACCTGCTCTCTGAGCAAGCACAGGAACTCCCGCCGGGTCAGCACAGTAGCTAAGGGCACTGCCCATGGGGCCAGACAGAGTGACTGGAAATCGGGTTCAAGTCCCAGCTCTACTACTCATTGGCTATGGAGCCTTGGCAAGTTACTTAAACGCTCCATGCCTCAGTTTCCTCATCCGCACAATGGGGGTGATGAGACCACCTACCCCACGGGGCTGGTGTAGGAAATGAGTCCCCAGTGCAGGAGACCTTTCTCTCTGGAGGACCTCACCCCCTCAGCTGATGCCCCCAGAACCCTTCTGGGACTGTCAGGCCTCATCCAGGACCCCAGGTCCCCCGTGGCAGGAAGAGCCCAGGCCTGGCTTCCTCTGACCTTTTCTTTGGGTCTAAAAACCAGGCCCCGGGACCTCCTCTCTTCTGACCTGAGGCCCCTGACCTTTTGCTCCTCTCCGTCTCCATCCTCCCTCCTGCCCGCAGCCACCCCAGAGGCCCCAGGCCCTCTCTCCCCTCCAGAAAATCACCCCAAAAGGCCGCCCCAGCACTGCCCTGCTCCCAGGCCAAGGAGTAGAGCAGCATTTCACTGAGGTCACAGGTCTTGGGGTGCCTCTGCGGGAAGACCGCCCAGGCGCTGCGGCCGGCAGCGAATCGGTGCTCACGCTCCAGTGCAAGCAAAGCGCCAAGGAGCAAATAAATGTCACACGCCGGGTGGTGACGAAAGTTACAAGAGAGTCAGGCAGGGCAAGAGGGACAGGGTGGAGGGTGCCTGCCAAGGGTGGTGCATGCACACCCCCCCCCCGTGGCAGGCTGGGTCTGCCCATGTTCCACGCTGCCTCCCACGGGGCTGAGCCCTAGCCGCCCGCAGCGGTAACCTGGGTGGCTGCCTCCCCGCCCTGTCTCATTTCCCCACGCCCAGGCCACCTCCTGCACGAACCATAACCTTGTGCCAGGGTGGGCTTCCGGGGGAGCCCAAAATGAGACACCCACAGGTGGGAGGCAGGAGTGGGAGCTGGTTAGGGGAACAGGACCCCATCCTCTCTGCTCTGGGTGCGTCCCTTTTCTCGAGACCAGTCATCACACAGCTGTCCCCTCTGCAGGGGTCTGTCTGTCTGTCCTGAGCCCACTGCCTCTGTGGCCGCCTGGAGAGCAGGGGCCAGGCCTGCCCTCTCAGCACTTTGGTTGGACACATGCAGCTCGCTCTGCTCCCCTGCCCGGCTGGGCCAGCTGTTTGGCCACAGCTGGAGTGGAGAAAAGGAGGAAATGTGGACGCAGACCATGCCCAGCTTCCTGTCCAACCTGACACCCCTGGGGCAACTGCTCAGATGGGAGCATCGCCTTCCCCTGAGAGGACAGAATCACAGCCCTCCAGCACGGCACAGAGGCTGAGGGCCAGCCACCAGGCCACGCTCCTGGCTTTAAATTGCAGCCCTGATTCTCATGGTGCAGACCTGGGCCACAGCAGGGAACGAGACAGAAAACTCCCTGCCCTCATGGGGCTGACACTCTAGTGAGGCTGGGCAGGCAGGAAACCAGACAAGTACGTGAACGATAGAGTGTGTTAGAGGGGGACAAGGGCTATGGAGAAAAATAAGGCAGGGAAGGGGGTGTGGTGGGAGGGCTAGAAACGGCACTATTTCCTACAAGGTGGCCAGGGGAGGTCATTCTGAGGAGGTGACATTTGAGCCAAGACCTGGGGTAGGTGAGACAGACCTGCCAATGCAAAGGCCCTGAGGCAGAAAGCAGCAGGTGAGGAGAAGGGAGAGGGGCTGGGGATGCAGATGACTTGGGGCTTGGTAGGTCAGAGCGACATGGGAGCCACCGCAGGGTTTGAAAAGAGGTGGGATGTGGTCTGGCTTCCATTTTAAAGGGTCCCTGGCTGTTGGGGGAGAGTAGACTGTTGGGGGGAGGCAGGCAGGGAACCTCCAGGAGGCAGCTACAGTCCTCCAGCGGGGGAAGAGGGGCTCGCAGCGAGGAGGGAACACTAGAGGCCTAGAGGCGTGAGGGGGCTGGAAATGCCAGCCGCCAGGCCCACCGTGTTTGCGGGTGGCCTGGATGGGACTGTGAGACGAGCAAGGACGCCTCCCTCCGGGATCTGGGCTGAGCAGCAGGCGAGCGCTGTTTGCTGAGATGGGGACAAACAGCGCTGGGGGAGACGGAGCTCAGTCAGGGAAACCTGGGGTGCCCACCAGGAGCCGACTGGGGGCATGTGGGCAGGGGCCGGCCTGGGCCGAACTGCTCTTCCAGGCCCGGCCCAGCTCCATGAGCTCAGGCCTCCCGGCGCTCCTGGGCCTCTTGTGAGCTCCCTCTGGTGTGGAGAAGGCTGGGGGGGCCTTGGGCTATGGGCGCACCGTGTGCCACGGGGTGGGGCTGGAGCCCACTCTGGGGGGCTCACACCCCCGCGTCTGGAGGCAGGAATGGAGGGGAGAGACAGCACCACAGACAGACCCCAGGGACACACGAGGCAGAAGAGGCAGAAGCATGACAGGGAGCCGCGGCCCAGAGAAGGCGGGCCAAAGAGCGAGGTCAGGGCAGGACCGCAGCGGCCGGGAGGGGGACAGCTCCTTCCAGCACTCACCAAAAGCACCTGCCCTCGGGCCTCACCAGCCTCCTCTCTAGCAGGGACAGGGACAGCTCCGGGCTGGTGACTCTGACTGGCGGCTGAGGCCAGGCCCGGCTGTAGGAGGGGAGGCAGGACAGGCGCCAGCCCCACCCTGTGGGAGCAGAGGCTGCGGGGGTTCGGAGGAGCAGGGGCAGACAGTGTCAGTGTGAACAGGCAAGTCTGCACCCCCACCCTGCGCCTGCCACCCCCGAGACCTGTCCCCTCACCTCCCAAGCCCTTGACCCCAGAGTGCGAGCCCTTGTGGCCAGCACTCGGTGGACGTGCACCTAACGTGTGCAGAAACGAACAGAGCCATGCAGCCACCCGCCACATGTTCCCGTCACAAGACACCCCCCCCCAGGCCCCTGCACCAGGTCCTCTGAGCCCTGAGTGCCCAGGGGAAGGGGAAGCCCCCCCCCACCCCCGTGCCCCCTGCGTGCGGGTGGGCCAGGCAGCTGGGAGCAGGGGCAGGCCTTAAGCACACCCGAGGCTGCACCGCCACCCACTCCTCCCCAGGCTGGCCAAGGTCCCTCGGCTCTGTCCAGGGCAAACGTGGACCAGGCGCGCCTCATCCCCTGCACTCCCGCAGGCCCCTCCTGCCCCTCCCTGCCCAGCTCCTCCCCAGCGCCGGCCCCACCCGCTCCCAGCAGAGGCTCCTCCGCAGTGCCCCCCGCAGCAGCAGAGTCTGTCCCCAGGAGCAACGCAGCAGAGGGACAGAGAAGGGAGGAGGGCCACAGGCACTCCCACCCCAACCCAGGCCTGCTGCCCTGTACCTTAACACGGAGGCCCCGGGCTTGCCAGGGATGGGCACAGGGGTCCTTTGGGAGATCTGGGCTGGGGGGAGTTCACGAGGCCTGCAGGGGGAGCAAGGAGGGGGCAGAGGAGAGGGATGCCTCCGGCCTGACCGGGGACCCTGAGCCCAGTGCCCAAGACCATCCAGGGCCAGCAGGGAGGCTCAGGAGTCGAGGGCGGGCGGTGAGTCTGCTTGTTCCAAGTGGCCAGACCTAGCAGTGCCCTGAGTGGGCAGGGGGCACCCTCACTTCTCCTGCCCCTGCCCCCCAACACTGTCTTACTCCAGACTGTAGGTCCCTGGAGGCTCCAGCCCCTCGGCCCACTCCCAGGGAGCCCGGACCTGTGGCAGTGGCGGGGACGGAAGAGCAGAGGAGGACGGTCCTCCCGACGGGGAGGGCCAGTTTCTGGGGAGGGCCTCTTAGGATGCCCGCTGTGCCCAAACCTGCTCCCCACCAAGGCGCTGGCCCCAGCCCCCCTGGGCTGGCCTGTGTGCTTCCTCCCAGGTGCAGCTGTCCACACAGCCTCTTCCAGCTGTCGGCATGCCTACCTGGGCCCGTGTGGGCACCAAGCCGGGGGCAGGTTGGAGCTCACTGTCCCCGCTGGGCCAGGCCAGGGCCGGAGGGGCTGGCTGTCCTCCTTTTCCTCCGTGGTGGCGGGCGGGGAGGGGGCCTGGCGCCGGGCTGGGGGCTCTGTCTTCTTGGGTTCCCTCCTCGCTCACTCAGGAAGGCAGCGCGCAGAACTGCAGGAGCCAGCTCCCGCCTCCCGCCTCCTCCCCGCCCTCCTCCCAGCCTGCCTCCTTCTCCAGCCACCCACCTCCTTCTGCTCGTTTCTATGGCAACTGGGCAATGCTCCGCACAGGCAGCCTCCCTCCCCTGTACAGCAGGGGACGCGCCACCCGCATTACCACTTCACATTCAGAGAGGCTGGTGGGGACACAGGCCCAGGCTGCCACCCACTGGTGGGGCCCTGCTCTAGCCCCTTTCTTCCCTTTCTCCCCAAGATCCTGCCTCCCAACTTCCCTCCCAGACACCATCAGCCGCACCCTTCCATGCCCTTCCCTTGGGTTCTTAAAATCTTACCACAGTGCATGCTGCTCTGTAAAACATTTCTATGTGTCTAGTCATTTATTCTCTCATTTGATTAAAACTCAACATTTTATTTTGACTTTTTTCTGGGCCAGGCTGAGTATGAGATGCTCAGCCACAACGCTGTGCTATGAGGCTTCATACCCATCTGACAGATTGGAAGCTGAGGCCCACAGCAGTGAAACAACTGTCTGGCAGCCAAGGTTGCTGGGCTAGTTGTTGGCACTGACGCCCTGTGACTCCAACTCTGATTCTTCTCCCTCAGGCCACGGCTGCCACACACCCCACAGAGTCCACATCTAGGTCTGCACAGCACCTGTGTAATCCATACACATCCATGTGTGTCCAGGGTGTGTGCACCCCAACAACACGCTTATAGATACACTCCTTACAAGTATTTGCACAGAGGCATTTCCAAAAGTCTGCGTATCTACCTACATACGTACACACAACACACACACATAACTGTAAACACTAACATCAGCATACACACATCTTTAAGACACGTGCACACACATCTACATGGCTCCAGAACACGCAACACGCAAACTCTTCCTATACAAGGGCACACTGTACGCACAAGCCCCGACCCTAGCCTTCTGGGAGGGACGCGGTGAAAAGCCAAGCTGCTACCCGGGAGGGGATTTGACCGTCTGCACGGCCCTGCCCAGGGATTGGCACTAATCTGATCTCAGCGTGTCTCAGCTCTGCTGCTGGGGAAGACAGGTGAGGGGCGAGACAGGCTCCACCCTTCCCCAACGTCATTCTGAAAACCCAGACCAGATCCTGCCTACGGCCCGGCAGCCGATCTGGCCCTGGGTCTTGGACTCGTGTCAGGGTAGATTAAAACGGCCCCCTCCATCCCAGGCTGCAGACAGCTCTGCTACCCGCCAGGGGCACTTCAGGGGCGGGGAGTGGCAGGAGGCCAGAGTCGGGACACAGCATGCCTCACAGGACATGCTGTCCCCAGCCCAATACCACCTCAGGGCCTCAGGCAAAGGTCTCTGCAGCCCCTCTGTCCCAGGGCAATTCTCAGGGACCTCACACACCCAGAGAGGGCAGATACAACAGGGAAGACCCAGAAGCCCACCAAAAATTCAGCAAAAGGCTGCGCCTTGACAATAACAATGGCTTTCCGTATTCGCCACATCTAAGAGCCGTCTCCATCATAAGACTGCTGCCTATTGTAGTAAGGGGAAAAATCACCCTGGAATAGATGAAACAGAGCGTTTCACTCATTCAGCAGGTATTTACTAGGCCCTGACCACATGTCAGGGGCTGTTCTAGGCGCTGGGATACAGCTGTGGGCAAAACAAAAGTCCCCGCCCTTGAGGGCATGGCGAGCTGTCCCAGTCTCAGGGCCACTCCTACAATGTCTTTGCTTGTCACGGCAGTCTTGCATGGTGAGGCCACCAGACCTATTAGGAAACAGGCTCTGAGAGATGGAGCAGTTTGCCCAAGATGACAGTAAATGGCTGGGCTGGGATTTGAACGCTCTGCCTGCCAAGCCTTCTCCAATGTTCCGCATTGGTTTCTCTAAGAAACACAGGAACAGCCACCCAGTTTCTAAAAGTTTCACAGCCAAGTTCACTTTATCCTTAGATCAAAGGCAGGACAGAGTCACAGGTACTTGAAGTGTCAATCAAGCGGTAGGACCCAAGTGAGGACCCCCAAACAACCTCAGAGGTGACTTCTGACCTTGCCTTCCTTGAGCCAGAAGCCCGACATCGGCTGTCCCCAGGCCTGGAGGTCCTTGCAAAGGATCAGGTGGAGGCCCAGGTGGGAGGGTGGGGACGCCTGGTGCCCAAGAATAGAGGCAGCCTGGAAAGCGAGGCGGCCTCCGCGAGGGGGCGGGAGGGATTGAGTTCCCAGTGCTGTAAGCAGAGCCCCCTGCCCACCTGCCGGCCCCCAGCGCCGGATCATCTTTCTCCTAAAAAGCTGGCCCCATCCAGGGATACCAAAGACAGCTGCCCTCCCGCCCACACTCCTTCAGCCTGATCCACCCATCTGCTACCTGGCAGACCCTGAGCCCTGCCCTCCCATACTCACGGATGCCAGATAGGGCCTGCGGGAGAAGCTGACCCCTTCTGTCACCCCCTCCCTCCCCAGCCCAGAGTGTCCACCCCACCCCGCCCCCACTGTCAGCCTAATCTGGCCCCATTTGCTGCTGGGAAGGTCCTGAGTTACCTGCCTGTGTCCCTCTACTCCCCCACTTGCAGGTCCCACACTGGCCCAGGGACACCCTGCTACACACCACGCGCACACACACGCGCAGACGCGCACACGCACACACACGCTCTCACACCATGCCGGACCTCAGTTCCTATTCCTGGACCTTAACTGTGTTCCAGTCCCACAGCGGGATCAGCCTACAAACGGGGACGGTGTCTTGCCCAGCCACAGAGCAGCTGCCCTCATGCCCTTGGGCGAAGCCAACCGCTCTCTCACCCCCTCCTTGCCTCCTTGCCCAACCCCCAGAAGCATCCATTGCACCCTCCACACAATTATCCCACACGCTCCCCAGAGCCAGGGCAAAAGCAATCAGGGCTCATTAGCTGCTGCTTTGCATCTCATTTGCATAACATTCCCATGACTGTGGAAATGCCAGAATCCGCCCCAACCCCTGCCCACAACAGGCAGGGCTGGCCGGCTGTGGAGAAGTAGGAGAAGTAAGAGGAGGAGGTGCTACCTAGGATGGGAGCGGGGGCTAAGCGTGGGGCGGGCACCGGAGACGGGAGGATCAGAGCGAGAAAGTGTCCAGCGGCCTGACAGGCACGTGGGCCCCTGCTCAGTGCAGGCGCCGTGCATGGTGCTTTAGTCTTTACCGCTCGTTTTCTAAAACGAACCATTTTATAGGTGTGGAAACTGAGGCTCAGAGGAGTTAAGTCCTCACTACTCATAATCGGGACCGCAGTTTGGGCATCACCTGCAAGCTGACAAAACGTACAGAATGCCTGGCCCACACCAGTCTTCCTCCATCAGGATCTGCATCTTCAGAGGATCCTGGGAGATCTGAACGTGAGCCTGCTGGGTTGAGGGACTCCCCCGACAGTATAACATGCAGTTGGGAGACGAAGCGGGCGTCAACACTGCGGTGTGTCTGACTAAATCCCATGCTGGTGTCTTTAGTGCGTCTCACAAACGTGTCCTGAACACCTACTATGTGTGGCAGCACTCTAGGGTAGAACACGGCAGACCACTGGATAAACAACGCCCATAGCCCTGTGGACATTTCATGCCAAAGGGAGAGACACGTGATGAATAAAAGTTCAAGTGCTGATTAGTGCTAGCAAGAAAAACAATGTGGGTTAAAGGAACGGAGAGTATGAGTGGGGGGACATTTTAAAGTCCTTTGAAGAGATGACATTTGAACAGAGACCTAAATAAAGGCAGAGAAGGAGGTATGTGATGATTTGAGGGAAGAATGTTGAAGAACAGGGATGCCAAGAATATACAATGGGGAAAGGATAGTTTCTTCAACAAATGGTATGAACAAACTGCATATCCATATGCAAAAGAATAAAATTGGATCTTTATCTTACATCATGCACGAAAATCAACTCAAAATGGATTAAAGACATAAACACTTGGCTGGGCAAGGTGGCTCATACCTATAATCACAGCTCTTTTGGGAGGCCGAGGTGGGAGGAGTACTTGAGGCCAGGAGTTCAAGACCAGCCTTGGGAACACAGTGAGACCCTATCTCTATAAAATATTAAAAAAATTAGCTGGGCGTGGTGGCTCACACCTGTAGTCCCAGCTACTTGGGAGGCTGAGGTGGGAGAATCGTTTGAGCCCAGGAGATTGAGGTTATAGTGAGTGATGACTGGGCCACTGCACTCCAGCCTGGGTGACAATGAGAACTTGTCTCTAAAAAATAAATAAATAAAGACATAAATATTTAAGACCAGAACCTGTAAAATTCCTAGAAGAAAACATAGGGGCAAAGCTTCATGACATTGGCCTTGGCAATGATCTCTTGGATGACACCAAAAGCACAGGCAATAAAAGCAAAAGTAGACAAATGGGCTACATCAGACTAAAAGGCCTCTGCACAGCGAAGGAAACGATCCACAGAGTGCAAAGGTAACCTACTGAATGGGAAAAAATATTTGCAAACCACGCATCTGATACGAGATTAATATAAAATACATAAGGAACCCTTATAACTCAATAGTAACCAACCAGGTTTAAAAATGGGCAAAGGACTCCAATGAAGACATACAAATGGCCAACAGGTATATTAAAAGGTGGTCAATGTCACTACTCATTGGGGAAATGCAAATCAAAACTACAATGAGGTATCACCTCATCCCTGTCAGGATGGCCATTATCAAAAAAATGAAAAATAACCAGTGTTGGCAAGGATGTGGAGAAATTGGAACCCTTGTACACTGTTGGTGCGAGTGTAAAACAGCATAGCTGCTATGGAAAACAGTATGGAGGTTTCTCAGAAAATTAAAAATAGAACTACCATATGCTCTATCAATACCACTCCTGGGTATTTATCCAAAAGAATTAAAATCAGGATCACAAAGAGAAATTTGCTTTCCCATGTTCACTACAGCATTATTCACAATAGCCAAGATGTGGAAACAACCTAAATGTCCAGTGACAGATGAATGGATAAAGAAAGTGTGGGGCCAGTCACGTTGGCTCATGCCTATAATCCTAGTACTTTGGAGGCTGAGGCAGGAGGATTGCTTGAGCCCAGAAGTTTGAGGTTGCAGTGAGCTATCGTAATGCTACCACTCTAGCCCTGGTGATGGAGTGAGACCCAGTCTCAAAAAGAAAAAGAAAAAGAAAAAGAAAAAGAAGAAAGTGTGGCATTAGTGGAATAGTTTTTGGCCTTTAACAAAAAGGAAATCCTCTCACATGCCACACATGGATGAACCCTGAGGACCTTATGCTAATGAAATAAGCCAATCACAGAATGACAAATACCACATGATTCCATTTATATGAGGTCTCTAAAGTAGTCAAACCCATAGAAGCAGAAAGTAGAATGGTGGTTTCCAGGGGCAGAGAGGAGGGAAAAATGGGAAGTTGCTGTTCAATGGGTATAAAGTTTTAGTTCTGCAAGATCAAAATGTTCTAGAGATTTCCTGTACAACACTGTGCCTATATTAACAATACTGTACTGTACATTTAAAAATTTGTTAACAGTAGATCTCATGTTATGTGGGTTTTTTTTTATCCATAATAAAAAATTTTAAAAAGACATCATGCCGAGCAAGAGAAGCCAAATTTAAAAGAGCACACACAGAGGGTTCTATTTATATGAAGTTCAAGAAGAGACAGATCTGGACTTCTGATTCCTGACAGGATGGATTAGAAGTACTTCTCTCCAGTCTCCCTGCTGAGTACAGCTAATACCCCTGGACATTATATATAAAACATAAGAAGACTCCAAAAGGTTGAGAGAAGAAAGCAGACTGACTAGGGGCCTCAGGACCTAAAGAATGACACAGTGGCGAGATCCCTAGGTTTTCTTTTTGCCCAGACTTGGAGCTGGAGAAGTCAGCAACCCAGAAATACCAATAAGCATAGACAAAAACAGCCCCAAGAAAAACCTGCTTTCTAGCCAAAGGACCAGGAAAAGCATAGCCCAGCAAGACAGAAATCTTTACAATAATAACTGCCCTACTATAGCCAAACACCATGGAAAAAACTACAGTCCCAGCCCTGTGCCCACCCCATGAGCAAAGGCCTAGGGGAGAGCCTTGCATGGCTGCGACCTGGCACCCCATCCTCCACTGCCAGGGTGATGCAGAAGAACTAGGGGGAGCCAGGACTTCCATCCCACCCAGCAATAACAAGGCACCCCTCCCTCCATGCTGGGCTGTGTCAGAGGAGGCCTTGGTTAGGGTTTTCACCACCACCCAACGGTAACCAGGTCCGTGGAGACCATGTGGGAGCAGCAACGAGGCACCTCTCCCTTCCCAGGCAGGGAGGGGTCAGTGGAGGTCGAGTGGGCCAGAACTCGCACCGCTTCCCAGAAGGAGGTACCCCTGGCCCCCACCAGGATGTCAGCCAAGGTCAAGTGGGGGATCTGGATTTTACTTCCATTAATAAGGCCCAGTGGTAGAGGAAGCCTCCTGAAACAGAGTTCAGGAAGAGCCAGTGTTTCATAACATAAATACCCAAAATGTCTGGGATACAATAAAAAAAAATTGTCATACCAAGAACCAGGAAAATCTCACCTTGAATGAGAAAAGATTAACAGATACTAGCACCAAGATGACACAAATCCCCAGATGAAGGAAAACTAAGTATTTGTGTCATCTTGGTGCTAGTCCTTATTTCACAAGGACTTTAAAGCTGTCATCTTTAAAAATCCTTCAACGAGCAATTATGAACACACTTGAAACAAATGAAAAAACATAGAAAGCCCTAGCAAAGAAATAGAAGACACAAAGAAGAACCAAATTGAAATTTTAGAACTGGAAGCTCACTTGATGGGCTCCACAGCAGAATGGAGATAAAAGAGGAAAAATTGGTGACTTGAAGATAGAACAATGAAAATTACCCAATCTGAACAACAGAGAGAAAATGGACTGGGAAAACAGAAAACAGAGCCTCAGGAACCTGTGGAACTAAAACAAAAGATCTAACACTCATGTTTTTAGAGTCCAAGAAGGAGAGGATAAAAAGTAGGGCCTGAAAAAGTATTCAAAGAAATAGTGGCTGAAAAAAACCTGAATTTGGCAAAAGACATAAATAATGGATTTAAGAAGTTGAGTGACTCCAAACAGGTTTAAAACACCAAGAAACCCACTCCAAGGCACATTATAGTCAAACTCCTGAAAACTAAAGACAATGAAAAATTCTTGAAAGCAGAGGGAAAGAAATGACACTTTATCTGAAAAGGAAAAATGAATGACAGCAGAGTTCTCATCAGAAACCACAGAAGCCAGAAAGAAGTGGTAGAACATTCTTCAATTGCTGAAAGAAAAGAATTTCCAACCCAGAATATCATATCTGGAGAAAATATTCTTCAGGAATGAAGGAGAATCAGAGGATCCTCAGATGAAGGAAAACTAAGCATTTGTTGTTAGCAGACCTAGCCTAAAAGAATGGCTAAAGGACGTTCTTGAAACAGAAAGGAAATGACAAAAGAAGGAATCTTGGAATATCAAGGAGCAAGAGAGAACAACCGAAAGAGTAAACATATCTGGCCGGCACGGTGGCTCAGCTTGTAATCCCAGCACTCTGGGAGGCCGAGGCGGGCAGATTGTTTGAGCTCAGGAGTTTGAGACCAGCCTGAGCAAGAGCGAGACCCCGTCTCTACTAAAAAAAAGTAGAAAGAAATTAGATGGACAACTAAAAATATATAGAAAAAAAAAAGTAGCCGGGCATGGTGGCACATGCCTGTAGTCCCAGCTACTCAGGAGGCTGAGGCAGGAGGATCGCTTGAACCCAGGAGTTTGAGGTTGCTGTGAGCTAGGCTGATGCCACAGCACTCTAGCCCGGGCAACAGAGTGAGACTCTGTCTCAAAAAGGAAAAAAAAAAAAAAGAATAAACATATCTGTAAATATGATGGACTTTCCTTCTCTTCTGGAGTTTTCTAAATTATGTTTGAGGATTGAGGCAAAAATCATATTGTCTAATGTGCTTCTGAAAGCATGCACAGGAAATATTTAAGACAATTGGATTGTAAATGGGGAAGGCAAAGGAACTTAACAGTGAGGTAAGTTTTCTACACTTCATTTGAACTGGTAAAATGTTAACACCAGTAGACTGTGGATGATGGGTAGGGAGATATAGACATATAGCTATAGGTATAGACATATATATGATAACAACTAGAACTACTAAAAAAATCTACACAAAAAGAGATACTGAAAAAAAAAAAACTACAGATAAATCAAGGACAGGCAAATCTAATTTCTAGAGCTCAAGGTCAGAACAGCAGTTGCTCCTGGGATATAGTAGCAGGAGGGAGCATCCCTCTGGGGCACTGGAAATATTTTCTACCCTGATCTGAGTAGGACCTTTCACAGGTATACAATTGCGTTGCATAGCTAAGATTTGTTATACTTTAATTTAAAATTTTAGCTTTGTAAGTTATACCTCAATTAAAAATAAAAAGAGAGGTTATCGCAATAGCCCAGGATAGCACTGATAGTGCAGTGGGAAAGGTGGGAATCGGGGCACCCTCTAGGGCTGGAGCCACAGGACGTGCTGTAGGTTGGATGGATTGTTGTCCATGCCGCCACCCCCATGAGCACCCCCAGCCACTTTCTCACCTCTGGAATGTCAGGGGAATAGGACAAGGACACTCAGAACCACAGTCCAAAACAGTGGCTGCACCAGGCCCAGTGCTAGGCATACAGCAGCCTTCAGTGCATGCTCCAGCATGGTTTACAGCGCTGACGATACTCATACCCCCTCACTTCTGTCTGGTCCCTCCAATTCAAAAAGCACCTTCCTTACCATTAATCTCTGGAATCTATCACCTCTATATTACATACAAGGAAACAAGAGTATGAAAAGAAGTTAAGGAATTTGCACGAAGTCACACAGCTCATGGCAATTTGAATCAGGCTTTTGGATTCTAAATGCCCTTTCCAGCGGTCCTCAGACTTTAGTAAGCATCAGAACCACCTGGAAGTTTGCACAAAATGGATATTCTGATTCAGCCACAGAGATTCTGATTCAGCAGGGGTTTCAGTTGTCTACTGCAACATAACAAAGCTCCCAGGAGTTTAGTGACTTAAAACAAAACAATGATTTATTACATTTTGTGATTTTTGTGGATTGACTGAGCTCAGCTGGATGGTTCTTCTCTTCTGCTTGTCCTCAGCTGAAGCTAAAATGTCCAAGATGGTTTCTTCATTCACATGACTAATCCTCAGTTGGGACAGATTGGGTAGCTGGCTGTTGGCTAGGTGGGTTCAGGGTAGCTGAACCCACTTAGATGGTAGCTCAGGGCTCCAAAAGCAAGCATTCCAAAAGGACAAGTTGCAGTGTAGGCACTTCTCTACCGAGCCTCTGCTTGTGCCACACTTGCCAATGTCTCCTTGGCCAGAGCAAGTCACATGGCCAAGCCCAGAGTCAACATGAAAGAGGCCTACCAGGGTGTGAATATCAGGAGGGGTTCATGGGTAGGGACAGGGAGCACCAAGGTACCTGTCCGCTGCAGCAAGTCTGCAGTGAGGCCCAAGAATTCACATTTTTTATATGCTTCCATCCTGATAATTCCCCCATTATGATGCTGGTGTTCCAGTGATCACACTCTAAGAACACATCCTATTCAATTGACACCACCACCAAAGAGACTTTTAAATGTCCCCATCTGTTGTGGTCACTGATCAAAGGGAATGCCACAGACACCATCATTGTCCTGGGGGAGCTGACAGCCCAGGGCAGACACATGCACACACACACAGACTCAAGAAAGCCATCCAGACACCGGCTTCTTCAACAAACCTGGGGCACTGACTTTCAGCACTGACCCCACCCCGTTCCAGCTAGGCTGCCTTGCCCAGGTCTCCCCGCTCCCCAGGTGTTGGTTTACTCCCCTCAAAGTGAGGGGGCTGGACCAGATTAACAACTTCTTACCTCCTCACCACCATGGGACCCTTTAGGTATTTCTTCACCAAGGAACCCCATGTCTCGAAATATTTTTGTCTACCAAAGAAACTGCACATGCTAAGTAATTTTTTTTAAATTCGAAAACGAATGACTTTTTACTCAATTAATTACTGGGTAGAGTTTCTGATCAGCATGGAATAACCAACATTTCTATACTGAATTGAGAGAATTCCCACCAAAAGCAAAGAGCTTGGAGGTACCAGATAGACCAGGCTGCCTTAGCATGGCAAATGTTCAGTTTGGGTATACGTTTTTGCAATATTCAAAATAACTAAACCCCTGTCTGGAGTGTTGGGGGCATCCAGCTGAGACCAACTGCAGAGGGTGTCCTCTAAGTAAGAAGCTGTGCAGCCCTAAGCACCCTGCATGCTGAGTATCTCTTGGTTCCAGTGCCTCTTGGGGCTGGCACCGCAGGGAAACTGTCCGTTATGGCAGCCACTAGTGCCATGTGACTGTTTACACTGAAATTAATTGGAATTAAATAGAACTGGAAATTCAATTGACGAGCCACATTTCATGTGCTTAATAGCCACATGTGGCTAGTGGCCACCAATTGGACAGTGTGGATAATAGAGCATTTCCATCATCACGGGACGTGCAAATGGATAGTAATAGAAGGCACAGTTTAGAAATACAAATGCAGGCATGTCCAATGCTAGAGGCTCGATGGTGGGTCTTTAAACCTCAAATTCCAGCCGCTCTACAGCTTGGATGATACGATGGAGCTACATTTCTAGGACAAAAAAAAAAAAACTGATTCCAAAACAGTGCAAAAATCACACACAGGGATGCAGCCAACCTTTAGAATCACATACTGTATTTGGACAGACGATGATTAAGCGCCTGATAAAACAGCATTGCCAATGACATTTGGAGTAAGCCACTGCATATGACGCCTGGCAGAACCCCGCTTTCCTCAGGACTCCCTCCGCCCTTAAGGAACACAGAGCAAGGGGACCACACATTCGTATCCCGACAAACAGAAACCTCTTTGACCCTGCAGGTCCCACACTTTGGATCTGCGCTATTTCGGTGTCTATTTCCAAAGAAAGAGCTTGCTCTGCATGGCAACAATGTGGGAAAGATGGTGGCAATGTCTGCTTTAATTGTGGAAGTAAGTTTGGCAGCCACTGCCAAAACTTTGACAGCAGACACTGTTGGCTGTCTAACCAACTGCCACTCCTCCGTGCCCCCCTACCCTTGCTCACCAAATCCTGACTGCATTAGCAGTGATTCAGGGCAAATGCTGATCGGCCGAAGGCAGGGTTTCTCAACCTCAGGACTATTAACATTTGGGCTGGAGAATTCTTTCTTTTTTCTTTTTTTCAGAGACAAGGTCTCACTCTGTCACCAAGGCTAGAGTACAGTGGCACAATCATAGCTCACTGCAACCTCAAACTCCTGGGCTCAAGCTATCCTCCTGCCTCAGCCTCCTGAGTAGCTGGGACTGTAAGCGCATAACACCATGCCTGGCTAACTTTTTCTGTATATTTTTAGTTGTCCGGCTAATTTCTTTCTATTTTTTAGTAGAGACGGGGTCTTGCTCTTGCTCAGGCTGGTCTTGAACTCCTGACCTCAAGCAATCCTCCCGCCTCGGCCTCCCAGAGTGCTAGGATTACAGGTGTGAGCCACCATGCCTGGCCTTGAGTTGATTTTTTTGTTATCTGCATGCCAACTGCTACCATCTTTAATAAGTCTGCAGGGCTCACACATCTGAACATAGGACACACATGTTAAATCATTTGAAATAATCCTTTCAAGAAAGACCCTTGTAGTGTGTCACTGGAGGGCAAGGTGGCATGTCCCATAAAGTTGACCATGCCTATACTTACAATTTAGGAATTCCACCTCTTGGCATACAGCCTAGAGAAAATCTCACATGGGCTCAAGAAAACAAATATGAAAATGTCCTTTGCAATTTGTTGTATCAGAAAAGAGAGAAAATCTAGATGTCCATAGTTGGGGACACTGATGAGTAAACCATGGTACGTTCATACTGCCATAACGTTAGCTAACATTTCTGAACAGACACGATCCAAAGTGCTTTACACAGATTACCTTGTTTAGCCTCAGAACTTCCCTGTCAGGCAGACACACAGCAGTAACTTCCCCAAGTAACTGCATAAAACTTGATGAGCCAGGAAGGATTCGAAACCAAGCAGCCTGGCTCTAGAACTGTCCTCCTAATTGGCATGCTAGCCTCATGGGGGGCAAACCTCCCCTGACCCCCTGACCTCTCTACACAGGTGTGCCTCTTCTTTCCGCACACCCCCACGCCACCACAACACCTGCGATACTCAACCGCAACGATTATTTCTGTGCCAAGGTGCTGGCCCCCTTACATCACCTGGAACAATTTCTTTATCGTGGTAAAATACACATAACATAAAATTTACCATCTTAACCATTTTTAAGTGTACAGTTCAGTGGCATCAAGTACATTCGCATTATTGTGCAACCATCACCACCATCCGTCTCCAGGACTTTTCTACCGTCCACACGGAAATTCTGCGCCCATTAAACAGCTGCTCCCCGTTCCCCTCCCCCAGACCCCAGGAACCACCATTCTACTTTCCGCCTCTAGGAATTTGCTCAGTGGGATCACACAATGTTCACCCCTTTGCGTCTGGCTTCTTTCACTCAGCTTAACATTTTCAAGGTTCATCCATGGTGTAGCATCTATCAGAATTTCATTCCTTTTTAAGGCCAAATAATATCCCATTTTATGTATGTACCACATTTTCTTTATCTATTAATCTGTGGATGGACACTTGGGTTGTTGTCACCTTTTTGCCAGTACGGACGATGCTACTGTGAATAACAGTGTTCCGGTATCTGTTTGAGTACCTGTTTCTCATTCTTCGGGTTGTATGCAGGCATCCTTCCCTGTCTTGCACTTTGCTCTATGGGAACACAGGTACTACGTTCTTTGCAAATCGAAGGCTTGTGGCAACCCTACGTCGAGCAAGTCTACCACCGTCATTCTTCCAACAGCATGTGCTCACTTGTGTCTCTATGTCACCTTTGGGTAATTACCACAATATTTCAAACTTTTTCACTATTTCATTATTATTTCATTATTATTATGATACCTGTGATCAATGGTCTTTGATATTACTATTGTAATGGTTTTGGGGTGCCACGAACTGTGCCCATATAAGACAATGAACTGAACCGAAAAATGTTACGTGTGTTCTGGCTGCTCCACCAACTGGCTGTTGCCTTGTCTCTCTCCCTCTCCTCCGGCCTCCCTGTTCCCAGAAACAACGATACAGAAGTTAGGCCGGTCAGCAACTCCACAATGCCCTCCACATGTCCAAGTGAAAGAAGAGTCTCTTACTTGAAATCAAAAGGTAGAAATGAGCAAGCTCAGTGGAAGGCGTGTCGAAAGCTGAAACAGGCTGCAAGCTAGGCCTCTTGCACCAGTTAGCCAAGCTGTGAATGGCAAAGTCCCTGGAGGAAATTAAAAGTGCTACCACAGCGAACACACGAATGGTAAGAAAATGAAAGAGCCTCACTGCTGAGGCGGAGAAAGCTTGAGTGGTCTGGATGGAAGATCAAACCAGCCACAAGATTCCCTTAAGCCAAAGCCCAATCAGGGCAAGGCCCTGACTCTCTTCAATTCCATGAAGGCTGAGAGGAGTGAGGAAGCAGAAGAAGGTGTGAAGCTGCAGGGGGTGGTTCGTGGGGCTTAAGGAAGAAGCCACGTCCATAACATAACAGTGCAAGGAGAAGCAGCAGGTGCCGGTGCAGAAGTGGCAGCGAGATCCAGACGATCCAGCTACGATCACTGATGAAGGAGGCTACGCCAAACAGCAGATCTTCAAGGCAGACAAAACAGCCTTATCTTGGAAGAAGATGCCATCTAGGACTTTCATAGCTACAGAGGAGAAGTCAGTGCCTGGCTTCAAAGGACAGGCTGGCTTGTTAGGCGCTGACGCAGCTGTGACTGTAAGTGGAAGCTGGTGCTCACTTACCAGTCCAAAAGCCCCACAGCCCTTAAGAATGATGCTAAGTCTACTCTGCCCGTGCTCTAGAAATGAACAGCAAAGCTCGAATGACAGCACGTCTGTTTACAGTATAGTTTCGTGACTATTTTAAGCCCACTGTTGAGACCTACTGCTCAGAAAAAAAGATTGCTTACAAAATATTACTGCTCATTGACAATGCGCCTGGTCACCCAAGAGCTCTGATGGAGACGTACAGGGTGATTAATGGTGTTTTCACGCCTGCTAACACAACAACCATTCCGCAACCCACAGATCAAGGAGTAATTTTGACTTTCGAGTCCTATTATTGAAGAAATGCATTTCGTAAAGCTATAGCTGCCATAGACAGTGATTCCTCTGATGGATTGGGGCAAAGTCAACTGAAAACCTTTTGGAAAGGATTCACCACTCTAGATGCCATTAAAAACATTTGTGATTCACAGGAGCAGGTCAAAATATCAACATTAGCAGGCGTTTGGAAGAAGTTGATTCCAGCCTTCATGGATGACTTCGAGGGGTCCAAGACTTCAGTGGAAGGAACTGCAGATGTGGTAGAAACAGCAAGAGAACTCGAATCAGAGGTGGAGCCAGAAGATGGGACTGAACTGCTGCAATCTCATGATAAAACTTTAATGGATGAGGAGCTGCTTCTTACGGATGAGCAAAGAAAGTGGTTTCTTGAGATGGAATCTACTCCTGGTGAAAATGCTGTGGATATTGTTGAAATGACAACAAAGGATTTAGAATAGTCAGTAAATTTGGTTGAGGAAGCAGAGGCAGGGACTGAGGATTGACTGCAATTTTGAAAGAAGTAAAATGCTGTCGAACAGCATCACATGCTACAGAGGTATCTTTCATGAAAGGAAGAGTTCATCAATGCAGGAAACTTCATTGTCTTATTTTCAGAAATTGCCACAGCCACCCACCTTCAGCAACCACCAGCCTGATCAGTCAGCACCCAGCACTGAGGCAAGACCCTCTCCAGCAAAAACATGACTCGATAAAGGCTCAGTTGACCGTTAACACCTTTTAGCAAGAAAGTATTTTTAAATTAAGGTATGTACATTGCTTTTTTTGGACATAATGCTAATACACACTTAATAGGCTACACTACAGTTTAAACATAACTTTTACATGCATTGGGGAGTCAAAAAATGCATGGTGGTGACACAGCAAGGGACAGTGTGGGGCAGGCTGTCCCAGCTGCCTGGGGCAGGGCTGGACGCAGCCATGGGGGCCAGAGAGGAAGGCAGCTCTGCAGGAGCTGAGCCTGTGTGGAGCAGATGGAGAAGCCCGGCCCCATCGCAGAAGCTTCCCAAGGAGGACAGAAGGGGCCATCGTGGCAGCAGCTGACATCTGTGGGAGGCCTGTCTGCAAATGTTTGCCACCGTGTCTCCTCCCCTCTAAACTGGGGTGACAGCAGCACCTACCTCACAGGGTGGCTGGGAGGATACCTGGAGCAGGACAGGAAAAGCACCTGGAATAGTGCCTGACACAGAGGAAGTGCTCACCAATGTCAGTTATTTGAAAGTCGATTGAAAATCTTTTGGAAAGGATTCATTATTCTAGACACCATCCTAAACAGGGGTGAGTCACAGGAGCAGGTCAAAATATCAACATTAACAGGAGTGTGGAAGAAATTGATTCCGACCCTCATGGATGACTTTGAGAGGTTCAAGACTTCAGTGGAAGAAGGAATTACCTCCTTTAGTCTCAACAACAACCCTAAGAGATACATGCCATTATCTCTATCTTTTTAAAGCAGAAACGGGGATAAGAGAGATGAAGTCAGTTGCCCAATATCACACAGCAGGAACGAGCCAGGATTCAAACTCTATTCTATCCAGTCCAAAGCCCGAAGCCTTTGGTCCACAAAACTTGGGCACCAAAGGCTGGAGTCCTGGAATCCAGGAATCCAGAGCTGGAACGGGCCTCGCAAAGCTATTTTGTCTGGTCTAACCCTTTCATTTTGTAGAGAAAGACAACCAGAGAAAGGAGCATGTCAGACTGAGGGTGTGGAGCTGAGGTTTCCAGACAAACCGGCAGGCAGGACAAGCCACTGCCTCGGCCTCGGCTGTAGTCTGCCCACAGGTCAGCGAGACTGTGTCCCATCTCCAGCCGGCGCAGCTGAAGGGGCTGGAGAGCTGGGGCACAGCCAGGAGGCAGTGGCTGAGAGCCTCTGCTCCAAGAGCTCATCTGCCTGCCCCACCCCCCGGGCTGGCAGAGATCACCCCGAGAGGCCCCCATCGCCCCACACCCCTTGGCCTGCAGCCCAGAGACCCCTTGGCAGCCCCTGACCGCAGCCTCCTACCCACTGCGGGGAGGAAGTCAGACAATTACAGATGACCTTTGCAGGGGAGCAGAATGTAAACTAGGCTCCATTTCCCTGTGCAATCTTCATAATTACCACAGCAATTATTCCCAATGAGCCATCGTGACCAAGCCTTCAGCCCAGGTGCAGAGCCCCCCAGCCATCCCTTCCCCTCCCTATCACAGGCTGGCCTTTGTCCCATGGCATAATCACCCGCCTCTCTGCTCTCCAGCTACAACCGCATGGGTGGGTGATTGGCAGCTAGCTTTATCCCCATTGCAGAGATGGGGGAACTGAGGCTTAGCCTCGCCAAGGACAAGTGGCCTGTAAGCAGTTGAGTTCAGAAGGAGTTAGACCTTAACACTCACCTGGGCCTTGTTTCTTCCCACTCGACTGGGCCTGGGCAAGATAGAGGGACCCTCAGAGGAATTCTCTGTTCTTTAGAAACAGGGAGGAAACGGAAACACAACTAGAAGCCAGGTTTAGAAACCCGGATGTACAAGAAAATCTCCTTTTAAAAAAATGCACATTCCTGTTCCCTACCGTGGAGACTGATTCTGTTCAAATAGGGTAAAACCCAAGTTTCCAAGTGTTCCTGTCTTGATTTTTGCTTTTAAAGTTCCCTCGGGATTTCAATCATCAATCCACATTTGGGAAATGTTAGGAGGTACACGAAAGAATTTCTGAATATTTCTTGTTCTTTCTCCCACTGTCAACATTTCCAACAACCAAAAGCTCCTTCTTTTGCACATCTAAACAAACACTGGAAGAGTTAAGGGAAGAGATGTGAGTCATCCACATGTTAGTATAAATAAGTTTACGCAGCTAGCTTTCTGCCTAATGCCTCGCTGAGATCCTGCCCACCTGGAGAGAGGATAGGGTGGGAATTAGGAGTGTTGATAGAGGAGGAAAGAAAAGAGAGCAGGAAGAGGGAGGGAATTGAGGTGCATCTGAGAGAGGTGTTAAGAGTGAAAGGCCTTGAACTGAGCCAACTGACTTGGATGTTGTGTTGCATAATGGGAAAACCACAGAGAGGCTTGAACCTACAGTAACAAAGACTCGTGCCAGAGCCCAGACGGCAAGCAAGCAGCATTCGCCTCGGCTCTGCGGGAGATACTGAGCACAGGGCAGAGACCTGCCTGTAGAGCTGGTGGCTGGGGAGTGATCTGACTCCTCAGTACCCAAAGTGTGGTCCAAGGACCAGCCGCACTGACATCACCAGGGAGTTGGTTAGAAATGCAGACCCTTGGGCCCACCAGACCTACTGAATCAGAACCTTCTAACAAGGCCCCAAGCCTCCTGTGTGCAGTAAGGTTAGAGATGCTCTGGTCTAACTAACATTTGACCACAGAGAGCTCTGGGAATCATCTGCTCCTGAAAGGACATTGATGGGCAAGAGGTGGGGCCACACCACGAAGCAAAGAATGGGGCAAGTGCTGGGCCCGGGCAGAGGGGGTTACGCAGCTCCAAGGAGCCAGCCGGAGTTGCTTTCCAAGGGAAAGGGAAGGCAGGATAGGACAATAAAATTCAGAAGCAGGTCAATTTGGGGCCCTGGACTTGGAATTTCCAGCTGGATTTAAGGCCTACTTTGCCACTAACTTGCTGTGTGACTTTGCACAAGTAACTGGCCTCAGTTTCCTCTTCTATCAAATGGAGTTGATACTGTGTTCTCTTGCTACCTTTTAGGGCTATTGTGAGGCCCACAGCGGCTAAGATGGCAAAGCCTGTTGGAGACCATGAACCCCTGGGCAGGACGAGTCACCACGGCTGCCTCCCAGTGTCCTCAGGAGACTCCACATAAGCCTGGCCTCCCAGGTGGCAAAATTTATCCCTGTTGCCATCCCATACCCGTCAGAGCTGCAATTTCATGCTGAAAGGAGGTGGACAAACCAGGTCACAGGAGGATGTTACTATCTGACAATATTTCAATGTGTCTGCCAGGATTTGGTCTTGAAGACCCTTGGAATTAGCTATCAGGTGCAGTCAGGTGGGCGAGGTCCCAGGGCTGCCCATCTCACACCCTCCTACCCACTGGGGAGCACTTGCTCCCCACCTGGACCACACAACAGAAGCAGAGATGCCTGGACCATCAGGATGGCTAAAATGAAAGGACAGGCAACGTCAAGTGTTGGCGAGGCTGCCGAGCAACCAGACTGCCAAACACGCCGCTGGGGGGACTGTAGAATGGTACAGCCACTTGGGAAAACCAGGCGGCACTGTCTGCTGAAGTTCAGCACATGCATCCCTTAAGCCAGCACCTGCACTCTTGGGCCTATACCCAACCGAAATAAGCGCACATGGCCACCAAAAGACACGGACACAAACGCTCGCAGCAGCAATATTCATACTAGCCCCCAAACAACCCACGTGTCCACCGGTAGTTGGAAGAGTAAGGAAATCGTGTGCGGTGCTGCACACAGCGCTGCCCAGAAGTCCGGCTGCAAGATGGAGCAGCCCCATCCCTGGCAGGGGTGTTTACTGCTGCCACTCTCAGAGTTCCTCCCCAAGAATGGCCCTCCACCTCATGGCCCCTCCCAGGGGAGCTCACATCCAATAACTGGCTGGCCCAGGCCTGAATCCCTTGCTTAATTCAGGACAACTCTGAAGCGCCATCCCAGCGCCATTAGTCCCTGTGGGATCAGCTGACACCTGTGTTAAAATGGCACCTCTGTCCCCCCCCCCCGCCCCGCTCACTCTCCCCATCCCTCCTCCCCTGCCCTGTTCTAAGTGGTGTTCCTGGGAGCACTTCCCAGCAACATGCCTGCACACAAATCTCCAAGTGGGACCCCAGCCCACCCCAGCTGGTGTCAGGAGCGACTCTAGGAAGCAGGCTCTGAACACCGGGACCTGGGAGCTGGGTCACCCACCTGTCCCTGGCACTACGAAGACAGCTGGTGGCCCCACGAGCAGCCGTGATGAGACTGCTAACGCTGTCCGGGATTGGAGAGGAAGCGTGTGCACCGCAGGGGCGACAGCTCCTGACTTTGGGAGGCTGGGGGAGCGTTAACGCATTATGAAGCCTAGGCAATGGCTGGCTGTTCTGGGGCTCACGAGCACTGGAGAAAGACAATGCAAGGCTGAGGGTGACTCACCACTAATTTAAGGCCAAGTGTGAAAGCCAAGGGCCTCCTTAGCAGCATATAAATTCTCCTCCCCTGCAGCTGGAGGGAGGAAGATGCTGAGGAGCAGGCCGGGGTTTAACTATGAGTGAGCACAGCAACGGAGAAGGCTGAATTCCCAGCCCAAGAGGGGTCTGCAGCATCAAGCTCAGGCCCTGCTTGGGAAAAAGTGACATGCAGAGTGACCCCTGGCCAAGCTCCCCCTGCTGAAGCCCTGCAGCCCCACCTCGACCGCTGACCCGTAACTGGGGTAAGTCCACCCTCGCTCACTGGGGCTAAGGCAGGAAAGGCTGGCGCGGGCAGAACCATCACGTGGGCAGAGGCCAGGAGGGGACTCAATCCAGAGGGGCTGCACCAAGGGACAGGGTGGCATATCACGTCGGATAGGGAGAGACAATCGCTAACACTGGCAAGGACCCAGCCAAGACAGTGTAACAGACAGCCCGGAGAAAGCGACGGCCCATGGTACGAGAAGTAGAAGTGCCAGGGCTGCCGTGCCAGGCAGTGGAAGAAGGCTCCAAAGGCTTGGATAATTGGGCGTGCTCGGGTGGGTGCCACGCCAGGCCAGAAGTCGTCTGTATTCTGCAGGAAGGCCGGACAGACACTGTGTTTACCAGAGCCATGAGGAAAGCCCTGAGCTGCTCCATCGTGAGTGTCCTCTGACAACCTGATAAATCCGTTACGGAACAGCGCGCCCCGACAGCCGTGGAGATGAAAGGACCCCAAAGGAAGAGGCCAGGTGGCAGCACTCAGTCACCAGGAGCAAGGCGGGGGCAATTATCACAAGTAGCAGCAAGGTCAGAGCTGTCTGACCCACAGAGGTATGGGAATGACTAAGAGACCAGGTGTCCCCAAGGCCAGCCAACAAGGACACTGCCCACTCTGTGTAATCAACAGAATTCAAGGCTTGATGATCTAGGGCTGAGACCTGAGCAAGGCTTCAGAGCCAATTGACTGAAGGAGAGACCTGGTCGCCAGGATGAAGGACCCTGCAACCCCAGAACAAGTATACATGGCCATAATTCCACCAGTCCCTCCCCAGAAGGACTTACACACCATTTATTTGGGTAACCGTACCCTGGAGAAAGAGGAATACGCAGGCATTTCAAGGACTGTCAGACACAGGGTCTAAATGAACATGGCCACTGGGTACCCAAAAGGTCATCATGGCCCCTGTCAGGGCGGCAGCGTAGGGGGCTGGGTACTGAATGAAGTCCTAGCCCAGGTTTGGCCCCCAGGGAGTCCACTGGGTCCACAGCCCGTGCAGTGTCATCGCTCTGGTCCCTGAACGTACAACTGGAATAGACACACATGGCAGCACCCCACACTGCTGCCTCGGCCTATTGTAGAGGAAGCCTCTGAAAGTGCCCCCAGCAAAGGAGGTGTGGCTCTGGGCATGTGACAGGATCTGCAGGTGTCATCACACCACACCACCCAGAACTGCTGCCGGATGGGGTGACGCAACAGCCTTTTGAAGATGCAGCTGCTTAAGAGATCCATGGTTTAGCATGGTGACTACAGTTCTTAGCAATGTACCATATTCTTGAAAATTGCTAAGAGAGTAGATTTTGACACATAACTACCATGTGAGTTGTATTTAACTCATGCTAGTTTTGAGCCTGGGGCCTAGTGAAGCATATGTAACTCACCCGTCTCTTCACCTTGGAAGCAGCGAGAACTATTTTTCAAGCTGCATATAACTCACACACAGAAAACAATATAAAATAACATTTTTCATTAAATTAGAAAGGATCGGCTAAGTGCAATGGCTCACGCCTGTAATCCTAGCACTTTGGGAGGCCAAGGTGGGAGAATTGCTTGAGGCCAAGAGTTCAAGACCAGCCTGAGCAACATAACAAAACTCAGTCTCCACAAAAATTTATTTTGTAAAAAAAAAAGGGTTGTGGCTCTTTTAGAATTTGTCTAGCAGGTTTTCCAGCCCTCGCTAGAAGACACAAAAAATTAAAAAATTTTTAAAAAGTATCATTTTGTTTTCTAAGTTTTTGTGGTTTTTTTTTTTTCGAGACAGAGTCTTACTCTCTCACCCAGGCTAGAGTGCCGTGGTGTCAGCCTAGCTCACAGCAACCTCCAACTCCTGGGCTCAAGCGATCCTCCTGCCTCAGCCTCCCGAGGGGCTGGGACTACAGGTGTGCACCACTGTGCCTGGCTAATTTTTTCTATTTTTAGTAGAGATGGGGTCTTGCTCTTGCTGAGGCTGGTCTCTAACTCCTGAGCTCAAGCGATCCTCCCGCCTCAGCCTCCCAGAACGCTAGGATTACCGCGCCGGCCTGTTTTCAAAGTTTTTATTCTTTTTTCATAATAAAACACTGTGGCCCCAAGGAAAAAAAATTTTTCTCTAGTGTGGCAGTCAATGTGATAAGTGTTCTAATCACAAAAGTCTATGAGGTAATACATGTGCTTGAGCTTGATGTATCCATTTTACAATGGATATGTATTTCAAAACATGTTGCACACCATAAATACATACGGTTTTTATTTTTCAATTTAAAGGATGGGGAGCCATCTTCTGGAACACAGTACACACTCTTAACTATTGATCACCGTCTGGTGCTGTATCCCCATGGTCCCCAGTGGGACCAGAATAAATGCATCCAAGAACTACGAGGTAGAAGTAGGAGCAGCCCCACTCACCATCACACCCAGTGACAACTCTGGGCACTGCAGAAATCCTGGTCCCCAAGGGGAAGCAATTCCACCAGGAGACAGCAAGAGTCTGATTAAACTTTCAGCTACAGCTGCCACCACCCCCCTTCAGGTTCCCTGTGGCAAGAGAGCAGCAGACAAAGGAGTCACCATGCCGGCAGGAGTGGTCGGCCCTGAGCATCAGCGGGGCCTCTGTGAAAGCCTCGCACTGCTTGTACACCAGGGCAGGGAAGGGCAGCGGTGGCATGCGGGCAGTTCCCCGCATGGTGAGGGCCACGGCCAAGGGCTAAGAAGGACAGGATGAGGGTCTGGGCCCACTGGCCAGGTAAGCCGCCTAGAGCAGCAGAGGCGCTGGCCAGGCAGCCTCGCACGGGTAGTTGAAGAGGGAGAAAGGGAGGGTGAGTTGTGGCCCCGGGACCTGCTGTTGCCGTGGGGACTGGAGCTCGTCTCACTGCCCTTCCCCAGGAAAAGAGGCCAGAGGCCAGCCAGAATCCTGAAGGAGCTGTTCCCAGCGGGGTGAGTGATTACAAGGGCACAGATTTCCAAGCAGCCTGAGGAGCGGGCTGCAGTGGATGCTGAGAGGGTGCCCAGGTGTGGCCTCCCGGGCCAGGGCACGTTGGGCCCAGCTGTCGGCAATGCTGCCTGCTCGGGGGCCTCAGCTGAGCCTTGCCCTGGGAACTGCCCTTGGCTGAAGGGAGCTGCCTTGCCCAAGGCCAGGCCTCCTCCTCAAGAGCCACCCAGCTTCAGGGCCCCATGTGGGGCCAGCTGAGGCCTCCACTGTGACTTCTGCTTCAGCAGCAGCCTCCATCCTGCAGGCCTGTGGACGCCAAGAGCAACCTGCTGCATCCAAACCTCCAGCTCTGACTCTGTTTCCCCAAGGACCAGACCTATGGCAACTACACAACGGTGCAAAAGGGCAAAGCACTGCCACCCACCACACCACGGAGGACTCTCACAGACATAACCCCTAGCAACGGACACCTGACACAGAAGAGCACGTTCCACACGATTCCATCAGCATGAAGTTTGCAGACAGGCCAATGTGATCCTGTAGAAGTCAGAACAGTGGTTATGAGGGGCAGACATTAACTGGGAAGGGGCATGAGAAAACCTTCTGGGCTGCTGCAAGTGTTCCATATCTTGTTCTGGGTAGTGGTTCCAAGTTCATGGATGTGTGCACTTTTCACTTCAATCTAAAAAAGTACCAACGCCCAGGGCTTAGCCCCATTAAATCAGAAAACTAATGTGCAGCTGGGGTGGGGAAGCCCTCGGCTGCGGTCTGCTGAAGTGGAGAGGAGACACTGTCCCACAAGGTGAGCAACCGAACCAAGGCGCCAAGGCAGAAGGAAGGAGCCGTGGAGGGCAACCCGCAGGGTGGCAGCGGCTGGGAGAGGGAGCAGAGCAGCCCAGGAGGATTGTACCACCTAGCACTCGGGAGGAAGGAAGGGGCCTGGCAGTGGCAATGGCACCCCCTCGCTGCGTGGCCTCGGGGCAGCCCCTCCCCTGTCCAGGCTGGTGTCCTCTGGCTGGTGCAGGTTGGACAAGGCCCGGGGGCGGGAAGGGCAGGGTGTAGTCGCATCCCCATATCCACACTCGGTGCCCTGGACCCCTGAGACACTGCTCACATCCAGTCCAGTCTCCTCCTGGCAAGTCCCCCCAGCCCCCACCGTGTTCCCATCTGCAAAGCGGGGCTGACGGTGCCTGCTTCACACAGGGGCTGTGAGAACCGCTGGAAGACAAATGTTTCCACAACACCTCCTCTTTCTTCACTCTCAGCTGACTGCGCTGTTTATCCTTGGGGAAAAAGGGAGCTGCCTAGAGACGACACCCCAGGGCCCTGCACCCACCCTGGGCTCTGCTTCTGCTGGGCACAGCCCCTCCCGGCTAGGCTCCCCCCCACCGCATCGCTCCAGCATGCTCCATGCCCGGGTTTCCTCGCTGCGGAATCTCTCCCATCCAGAGGGAAACATGCGTTGTTTCTCTCATTTAAGAGAAAACCAAGGCCCTCCCCAGACGGGCCCCTGCATGTGCTGCCTGGGGCGCAGAGGACCCTCCTGGGAAGGCTTGTCCATCCTCCCTGTCTCCACTCCCTCCCAAAGCCTCCCCAGTCGGCCTCTCACCCTCCCCAGCCCCAGGGCCATGGCACTGGTGGCACTGTCTCCCCTGTGCCGGGGTGCTGCCCCGACATCCACAGCGCTCACTTCCTTGCCTTGAGTCTGTGGTCAATGTCCCGAACCCCACTCCCACCCCATCCAAAACAGCCAGCCCACCCCCCTCACTCCGTGGCCCCTCACCTGCTTTATTTTTTCTGTTTAACACTTATCACTCCCTGATATATATACACACATTTTTAAATTAACAGACTTATTTTTTTAGAGCAGTTTTAAGTTCACAGCAAAATTGATCAGGAAGTAGAGCGTTCCCATAGACGCCCCCCGCCGCCTCAATAGCCTGCATCTGCGTGGCGCGTGCGTCATGAATGACGAGCCACACTGACACGCATACGTCGTCATCACCCAGAGTCCACCACTGTAGCATGCACGGAACAGCTGTCCTGCCTAGAAATCCTACTCGTCCTCCCCGACGCCTGGCAACCCCTGACCTTTTTACCGTCTCCATAGTTTTGCCTTTTCCAGAATGTCATATACTTGGAATCAGACAGTGCGCAGCCTTTTTAGATCGGCTTCTTTACTTAGTAACATGCATTTAAGGTTCTGCCTTGTCTCCGCATGGCTCGATAGCTCATTTCTTTTGAACACTGAATAATATTCCATCATCTGGATGCGCCACCATTTATTTACCTAGTCACCTACCACAGGACATCTTGATTGCTTCTAGATTTGGGCAATTAAATTCCTTGACATTCGTCATACACAACAGCATGTTAAAGACCCTGATGAGTCCTGGAGGAAAGAAAATTTACCTTGGTTGATCCCAGTTTTTCCCAAATTTGACCATGGACAATTTGTCCAGGTGCCACCTCCCACCCCCCA